>JASANE010019519.1:0-25195 GCA_030248225.1 Trileptium ribeirensis
AATTTCCTTGATTTGTAATGTAGAGTATTGAAAGAATTACGATTTTTAAAACAAATATGTCAACGAGCGGAGCTAGAAACCTAAATTTTGAATGGCATACAGATTCTGTAGATTTTCGACCGTCCTATTTTGAGTTATGGTTGTCACTCAGTTCATCGTAATTAAATGTCACAAGGCAAAACTACCAAGACGGTAGTTGGGACTTCGTGAACCGATTAAGGGATATGGCTAAAGAAAATTGGAAAATTTCCTTGATTTGTAATGTAGAGTATTGAAAGAATTACGATTTTTAAAACAAATAAGTCAACGAGCGGAGCTAGAAATCTAAATTTTGAATGGCATACACATTCTGTAGATTTTCGACCGTCCTATTTTGAGTTATGGTTGTCACTCAGTTCATCGTAATTAAATGTCACAAGGCAAAACTACCAAGACGGTAGTTGGGACTTCGTGAACCGATTAAGGGATATGGCTAAAGAAAATTGGAAAATTTCCTTGATTTGTAATGTAGAGTATTGAAAGAATTACGATTTTTAAAACAAATAAGGCAACGAGCGGAGCTAGAAATCTAAATTTTGAATCGCGTACAGATTTTGTAGATTTTGGACCGTCCTATTTTGAGTTATGGTTGTCACGCAGTTCATCGTATTTAAATGTCACAAGGCAAAACTACCAAGACGGTAGTTGGGACTTCGTGAACCGATTAAGCGATATGGCTAAAGAAAATTGGAAAATTTTCTTGATTTGTAATGCAGAGTATTGAAAGAATTACGATTTTTAAAACAAATAAGTCAACGAGCGGAGCTAGAAATCTAAATTTTGAATCGCGTACAGATTTTGTAGATTTTGGACCGTCCTATTGTGAGTTATGGTTGTCACCCAGTTCATCGTAATTAAATGTCACAAGGCAAAACTACCAAGACGGTAGTTGGGACTTCGTGAACCGATTAAGGGATATGGCTAAAGAAAATTGGAAAATTTCCTTGATTTGTAATGTAGAGTATTGAAAGAATTACGATTTTTAAAACAAATAAGTCAACGAGCGGAGCTAGAAATCTAAATTTTGAATCGCGTACAGATTTTGTAGATTTTGGACCTACCTATTTTGAGTTATGGTTGTCACCCAGTTCATCGTAATTAAATGTCACAAGGCAAAACTACCAAGACGGTAGTTGGGACTTCGTGAACCGATTAAGGGATATGGCTAAAGAAAATTGGAAAATTTCCTTGATTTGTAATGTAGAGTATTGAAAGAATTACGATTTTTAAAACAAATAAGTCAACGAGCGGAGCTAGAAATCTAAATTTTGAATCGCGTACAGATTTTGTAGATTTTGGACCGTCCTATTTTGAGTTATGGTTGTCACCCAGTTCATCATAATTAAATGTCACAAGGCAAAACTACCAAGACGGTAGTTGGGACTTTGTGAACCGATTAAGGGATATGGCTAAAGAAAATTGGAAAATTTCCTTGATTTGTAATGTAGAGTATTGAAAGAATTACGATTTTTAAAACAAATAAGTCAACGAGCGGAGCTAGAAATCTAAATTTTGAATCGCGTACAGATTTTGTAGATTTTGGACCGACCTATTTTGAGTTATGGTTGTCACCCAGTTCATCGTAATTAAATGTCACAAGCCAAAACTACCAAGACGGTAGTTGGGACTTCGTGAACCGATTAAGGGATATGGCTAAAGAAAATTGGAAAATTTCCTTGATTTGTAATGTAGAGTATTGAAAGAATTACGATTTTTAAAACAAATAAGTCAACGAGCGGAGCTAGAAATCTAAATTTTGAATCGCGTACAGATTTTGTAGATTTTGGACCGTCCTATTTTGAGTTATGGTTGTCACCCAGTTCATCGTAATTAAATGTCACAAGGCAAAACTACCAAGACGGTAGTTGGGACTTCGTGAACCGATTAAGGGATATGGCTAAAGAAAATTGGAAAATTTCCTTGATTTGTAATGTAGAGTATTGAAAGAATTACGATTTTTAAAACAAATAAGTCAACGAGCGGAGCTAGAAATCTAAATTTTGAATCGCGTACAGATTTTGTAGATTTTGGACCTACCTATTTTGAGTTATGGTTGTCACCCAGTTCATCGTAATTAAATGTCACAAGGCAAAACTACCAAGACGGTAGTTGGGACTTCGTGAACCGATTAAGGGATATGGCTAAAGAAAATTGGAAAATTTCCTTGATTTGTAATGTAGAGTATTGAAAGAATTACGATTTTTAAAACAAATAAGTCAACGAGCGGAGCTAGAAATCTAAATTTTGAATCGCGTACAGATTTTGTAGATTTTGGACCGTCCTATTTTGAGTTATGGTTGTCACCCAGTTCATCGTAATTAAATGTCACAAGGCAAAACTACCAAGACGGTAGTTGGGACTTCGTGAACCGATTAAGGGATATGGCTAAAGAAAATTGGAAAATTTCCTTGATTTGTAATGTAGAGTATTGAAAGAATTACGATTTTTAAAACAAATAAGTCAACGAGCGGAGCTAGAAATCTAAATTTTGAATCGCGTACAGATTTTGTAGATTTTAGACCGACCTATTTTGAGTTATGGTTGTCACCCAGTTCATCGTAATTAAATGTCACAAGGCAAAACTACCAAGACGGTAGTTGGGACTTCGTGAACCGATTAAGGGATATGGCTAAAGAAAATTGGAAAATTTCCTTGATTTGTAATGTAGAATATTGAAAGAATTACGATTTTTAAAACAAATAAGTCAACGAGCGGAGCTAGAAATCTAAATTTTGAATCGCGTACAGATTTTGTAGATTTTGGACCGTCCTATTTTGAGTTATGGTTGTCACCCAGTTCATCGTAATTAAATGTCACAAGGCAAAACTACCAAGACGGTAGTTGGGACTTCGTGAACCGATTAAGGGATATGGCTAAAGAAAATTGGAAAATTTCCTTGATTTGTAATGTAGAGTATTGAAAGAATTACGATTTTTAAAACAAATAAGTCAACGAGCGGAGCTAGAAATCTAAATTTTGAATCGCGTACAGATTTTGTAGATTTTGGACCGACCTATTTTGAGTTATGGTTGTCACCCAGTTCATCGTAATTAAATGTCACAAGCCAAAACTACCAAGACGGTAGTTGGGACTTCGTGAACCGATTAAGGGATATGGCTAAAGAAAATTGGAAAATTTCCTTGATTTGTAATGTAGAATATTGAAAGAATTACGATTTTTAAAACAAATAAGTCAACGAGCGGAGCTAGAAATCTAAATTTTGAATCGCGTACAGATTTTGTAGATTTTGGACCGTCCTATTTTGAGTTATGGTTGTCACCCAGTCCATCGTAATTAAATGTCACAAGGCAAAACTACCAAGACGGTAGTTGGGACCTCGTGAACCGATTAAGGGATATGGCTAAAGAAAATTGGAAAATTTCCTTGATTTGTAATGTAGAGTATTGAAAGAATTACGATTTTTAAAACAAATAAGTCAACGAGCGGAGCTAGAAATCTAAATTTTGAATCGCGTACAGATTTTGTAGATTTTGGACCGTCCTATTTTGAGTTATGGTTGTCACCCAGTTCATCGTAATTAAATGTCACAAGGCAAAACTACCAAGACGGTAGTTGGGACATCGTGAACCGATTAAGGGATATGGCTAAAGAAAATTGGAAAATTTCCTTGATTTGTAATGTAGAGTATTGAAAGAATTACGATTTTTAAAACAAATAAGTCAACGAGCGGACCTAGAAATCTAAATTTTGAATCGCGTACAGATTTTGTAGATTTTGGACCGACCTATTTTGAGTTATGGTTGTCACCCAGTTCATCGTAATTAAATGTCACAAGGCAAAACTACCAAGACGGTAGTTGGGACTTCGTGAACCGATTAAGGGCTAAAATTATTGCACAGTTGATAAATTTGATAGTTTTCTTTCTAATTTTTTCAAAATATTTGTTTTTATGCTGCTATTAATAGATCCTAGTTTCGTCGAAAAGCGTAAACAACGAGATATAATTTCATACAAAAGTTTCTCTAAATCTAGAGTGAGCCGCTGTCTATCTTTAACTAGATATGTCGTCAGAAAATAAGGTTTCTTGTTCAATCGAAAGCGACTATCAGCTGTTTGACAAACGTATCTTTCTTATTAATCCTAATATCGACTACTAAACCACAGCGACCAGTTTAGCAACAGAGCTTAGTTCTATAAAATTGTCCAGGGTTCCCTATCACTAAATAACTAAATATTAAACGGAGGTGTTTTATATCGAATTTATTTAAAACAATTATTCAAATCGTAAATATTTTGTGACTTGCTAATTTAGAGATAGATGTCTTTATAAAAATGTCAGGTTAGGATTTTGCAGTTAGGCTCTTAATAAAAGTCTGCGATTATGTACCAACTGTTAGAAAAGTATATACTATACAAATTAAACAAAGTATTATATGTATTATATGTATGTATATTTTTGCTTTTAAAGCCTGAACTTTGAACTTTGTAACGCTTACGGTATAAATTTCTGTTCGTTTGTGCATTATAATCTTGTGGCGAATAGAATAATGGCAGGTTACTACATAGCTAGTCACGAGTATTTTGTTTCTGGTTTTGCTTGTTGTTTTTCATTTCTCTTTTTCCCTTTTCAAAAGTTAAAGTCAAACAATTTTTACGGTAGTTGGGAATTCATCGACCGTGATGATAGTATAATCTATTGAATGGCACCAAACAAATAGTAACAGATCGCGTTGCCTAAGAATCGAGTTACAGAGACGTAACTTATATTTGATTTCACATTCATACATAAGCAGGTAAAAACAATAATAGAAGCATCACGGCTGTGACAAAAACGAATTTTCGGCGATAAGCTGCGAAATTAGAGCTTCAAATTGTATTTACTTACATAAGCTTGAAACAATGATATATTTTATGATTGGTATTTTCAAAATTATTAATTTGTCTACAAATTCAATGTTGATGACTAGGTAATCGTAACTTTTCAAACACAATAAAAGTATCAGATGCTATTGGAAGCTTATTATTATTATTTCGTTGAAAGTTTCACTCAAATAAATTCTTTCTTTATGAAAGACAAGACAACGTAGCGCTTGTGACAGCTGTGACCGTTTCATATTTGGACTGGAGAATATTTATTTTATTATCGAACGAAAATTCCCCCGTTTAGTGTTTTAAAAATCCTGCACATCACATGTAATGTTCGCAAAGTACACGTATTATCATTAAAAAACTGAATGTGTTAGCGTAACGATAAAAGTGGAATGCGAGTTGCCAAGTTGTGCTTTGTGAAACGAATTTATGGCCAGACAGCAAATGAATGCATTGTGTTAGCGAACAGTGTGTTTAGCGAATTGTGTTTGCAATTAGCGGCATAGCGTTCGCGAACGGAAATTTTTGAGTTTTGAATTGGCTATTGCAATCAATGTTCTGTTCTCTGACAACGTGTTGTACATAGTGTCAAGCGAGATTGGTATGGTCCGCAGCTTATGTTTACTTATACGTTACCATACCGAGGCCTGGAACTATTATATTTGGCCCCAATTGGAACCAGTGGGCATTAAAATGGTAAGTACATCCAATACGAACGGCTGATAGCGTCCAAATTTCCGTGCAATAAAAATATTAGCTTTCCAACAATAAATACTACGCATGTAATGGCCGCCTAGCCTGCCGCACAAGGCTAACAATCAGTATTTGCAGTAAAACATTATTGATAACTGTTGTCTAGTATCGTAGAAGGATCTAATATGATCAGCTGCCACTGTCATTCTGATTATTAGTTATGTATATATAAAGAATTTTGCAAATTCTTCTCGAGTTAAAATAAATCTGGGTTGCCTGTCCTGTTATATGATGCACGCTCACCAGTAAGGATATAGCCCACATAAATGTTTTCGAAAACTAGTGCCGTCGTCTTATGCTTGGGTTGCCTGTCCTGTTATATGGTGCAGAAACGTGGTCGCTCACAGTAAGGATAGAGCCCACATAAATGTTTTCGAAAACTAGTGCCGTCGTTGTATGCTCGGGTTGCCTGTCCTGTTATATGGTGCAGAAACGTGTTCGCTCACCAGTAAGGATATAGCACAGATAAATGTTTTCGAAAACTAGTGTCGTCGTGGTATGCTCGGGTTGCCTGTCCTGTTATATGGTACACGCTCACTAGTAAGGATATAGCCCACATAAATGTTTCCGAAAATTAGTGCCGTCGTCTTATGCTAGTGTTGCCTGTCCTGTTATATGGTGCAGAAACGTGTTCGCTCGCCAAGGATATAGCCCACATAAATGTTTTTGAAAACCAGTGCCGTCGTGGTATGCTCGGGTTGCCTGTCCTGTTATATGGTGCACGATCACCAGTAAGAGTATAGCCCACATAAATGTTTTCGAAAACTAGTGCCGCCTTCTTATGCTTGGGTTGCCTGGCCTGTTATATGGTGCAGAAACGTGGCCGCTCACCAGTAAGGATATAGCCCACATAAATATTTTCGGAAACTAGTGTCGTCGGGGTATGCTCGGGTTCCCATTCCTGTTACATTGTGCAGAAACGTGGTTGCCCACCAGTAAGAATACAGCCCACGTAAATGTTTTCGAAAACTAGTGCCGTCGTGGTATGCTCTGGTTTTCTGTCCTTTTACATGGTGCAGAAACTAGGTCGCTCACCAGTAAGGATATAGCCCACATAAATGTTTCGAAAACTAGTGCCGTCGTCGAATGCTCGGGTTGCCAGTATCGTTATATGGTGCAGAAACGTGGTGGCTCACCAGTAAGGATATAGCGCACAAAAATGTTTTCGAAAACTAGTGCCGTCGCCGTATGCTCGGATTCCCTGTCCTGTTTATATGGTGCAGGCAAGTGTTCGCTCACCAGTGAGGATATAGCCCACATGAATGTTTTCGAAAACTAGTGCCGTCGTCGTATGCTCGGGTTGCCTGTCCTGTTATATGGTGCAGGCACGTGTTCGCTCACCAGTGAGGATATAGTCCACATGAATGTTTTCGAAAACTAGTGCCGTCGTCGTATGCTCGAGTTCCCTGTCCTGTTATATGGTGCAGAAACGTGGTCGCTCACCAGTAAGATATAGCCCACATAAATGTTTAGAAAACTAGTGCCGTAAGTCGTATGCTCGGTTTGCCTGTCTTGTTATATGGTGCACGCTCACCAGTTAGGATACAGCACACATAAATGTTTTCGAAAACTAGTGCCGTCGCCGTATGCTCGGATTCCCTGTCCTGTTAATATGGTGCAGGCACGTGCTCGCTCACCAGTGAGGATATAGTCCACATGAATGTTTTCGAAAACTAGTGCCGTCGTCGTATGCTCGGGTTGCCTGTCCTGTTATATGGTGCACGCTCGCCAGTAAGGATATAGGACACATATATGTTTTCGAAAACTAGTGTCGTCGCCGTGTGCTGGGATTCCCTGTCCTGTTTATATGGTGCAGACACGTGTTCGCTCACCAGTGAGGATATAGCCCACATGAATGT
Organism: Trileptium ribeirensis; assembly: GCA_030248225.1. Taxonomy (NCBI): domain Eukaryota; kingdom Metazoa; phylum Nematoda; class Enoplea; order Enoplida; family Thoracostomopsidae; genus Trileptium; species Trileptium ribeirensis. The sequence continues at coordinate 7,482 of JASANE010019519.1, forward strand.
TTTCAAAACTAGTGCCGTCGTTGTATGCTCGAGTTCTCGGTCCTGTTACATGGTGCAGAAACGTGGTTGCTCACCAGTAAGAATATAGCCACCGTAAATGTTTTCGAAAACTAGTGCCGTCGTGGTATGCTCTGGTTGTCTGTCCTTTTACATGGTGCAGAAACTAGGTTGCTCACCAGTAACGATATAGCCAACATAAATGTTTCGAAAACTAGTGCCGTCGTCGTATGCTCGGGTTGCCCGTCCTGTTATATGGTGCACGCTCACCAGTAAGGATATAGCACACATAAAAGTTTTCGAAAACTAGTTCCGTCGCCGTATGCTCGGATTCCATGTCCTGTTATATGGTGCAGAAACGTGGTAGCTCACCAATAAGAATATAAACTACATAACTGTTTTCGAAAACTAGTGCTGTCGTCGTATGCTCGAGTTCCCGGTCCTGTTATATGGTTCAGAAACTTGGTCCCTCGCCAGTAAGGATATAGCCCACGTAAAGGATTTCGAAAACTAGTGCCGTGGTCCATGCTCGGGTTCCCTTTGGGTGATTGTGTATCAGTCATCAGCCCATTGTGGCCGCGATCCTGACATATTTTATTGCTTCTGCTTCAACTGTGTAGGTATATTCTCAGAACGCCTGAATGACGACTTCTGAAGCAGGTACTGGTGAGCAAAGACATATCTGGTTTGAAGTTACCTCGGGATTGCCCTACATGAGATGGCATCGTCAAGTTTTTAGCGATACCTAGCCGTTCTGCCGTCAAGTTACCGTCTTGGACAACTGGCGATCGGTTCATTTTGAGGCACTGGAAGGGTCGGCTGAAAATCGAGTTCGATGGCATATCATCTGCTGGATACATTGGTCCGTGGCACTCGGGAGTCCCGGCAATAAATTATATGCTCAACCAGCTGCCGACAACTGCGTAAATAGCTATATCATTCACTACCTTTCAGCATCTGATATAATGTTTGTGACCAATAAAATTACACAATATGAATGCCATATGAATACCATTTTCAGCATTAAACACATAGAATAAATTATATTGCGTTACCTAATCGCAAATGCAGTTATTGCTTATGACGTGTGTCATCATGCTCGATGCTAAATGTGATTCTAAGCCCAAACTCACCGCTAATTTATTGAGTTACTGTCAACAACCAAATTGTTCGTGTAAATCGTTTTAGTTTCCGAAACATTTTATCGCATTTTCTATTTCGGGTTGTTCTAGCAAGATGGCAATCTAAAATTTGTATGAAGGGTTTTCATCTATAAACTATGTATATATGTATAAAAACATTTTTGTGCATCATTATTCGCCTATGACAACGTTCATAACATTTGCGGCCATATGTTTCGTTAAATATTTTTTTTTTGGGTTTAGGGAAGGAATAATGGAAATTGGACTGTCGGGACCGCTGAGATACAAAATTGTGTTTTCTTATGCTCCTAATTACCATACGGAGTATTCAAGTTTTCGTTTACACAGAGCGCTTCCAGGCATTACGTCAAGCAAATGAGTCTGGCAAATTGGCCAGAAACAAGGCAACAAAAGTTTACGGCAAGCTAGTTTATTATTGACTAGACACAGTGAATACTAGTTGTTTCGGTAGGATCATTGGGTTGACATGCAGAGTAAAATTTGGCCGACGTAATATCAAACGATTAAGTGTCGCTAGCTAAGCAATTTTGGATAAACTAAACGGTTTTCCGATAAATAAAATAGTTCTTGTCAATGGTGTATATGTTGTGAAGTTGAACTCGTACTCCAAGAAAATCCTGAGCGGACTGTGCCTCAAGCCACTTTGAGTAATTCTCTGTCAAACATTTGAAATCAACGCAGCTTCAGCGGGTCTTAAGTTATTATTGATGTGAGCTAAGGTTTCCAATCAAACGGTTTACTATTTTCGATTTCAATGTTTGATGAGCCTACGCTGTATCGAGATATTACAATTTATACTGGTTCCACAGAAAAACGGGCCAATGTAACCCTGACTGACCAAAGTGTAATGCAAGCATGTCATACCGTTCTCGATATACTAAGCCTAATCTTAGGCATTTCTATTAGACATGCACGAAGCCTAAGCCTACGTCGGGGGGGGGGGCTGCCGCTCCCCGAGCTCCCACTCTAAGCTGTTATTTTTTCTAACGATATATCGCATTTTCCCGCAGAGTTACCTGTGCGACCAATGCGTCAGCTTCGTCTTTCACGCTCAGTATTCGTAGCTGACACAGATTTTAAACAAAATTTTAAAATAATTGTGTATTATGCATGTTTATCATACATTCCGATGCTAAGTGGTCCCACAGGGTAGCGGCGCCGGCAGGGCGATCGCTACAGGGGAAGTGGCCCTCGGGAGAGATCCTTCAAGAGGGTAGTGATAAAAAATTTACCGACTTCTCCCTCCCCCCTCCGTCCGGAACCCATTGTTGCCGGTTCTGGCAAGTCTCACATTATTTTTGTCAATGTTTGCAAAAATGTACCATGTGCCGTCGGCGTGCGGAGGTATGCTTTGGTGGAGTGGATGGGTGTGGCGCATCTGAGGGGAGAGAACGGGTCGTACCCTCAGGGGAGGAGGGTTCGAGGCCTCCTAGCAGTAGCCCCCTGAACCTCTGTTTCGGCATGTATGATGTTTACATTGGATTGCAGCACCAATATTAGCACATAGACATTTCTTGTTAAGTTGTTTAATGATACTTAGAGCACTGTGCTGATGTAGATACATAAATTATGTAGATAAATTAATTTCGAAGTTCTGACACAAATAGGCTCATACAAATTTGATACAAAATTAATCAATTGTGAATAAAGTTTCGCACAGAGATCACTCATTTAGTTAACCGAGTAGCATTTACTTGCCGCTTAACACACACATAATCACTAGTAACTGACAATATTTACAATATACAAAAATACAGTCAAGGCCAAATACAATCAGAATTCATAAGTTCCGAATCCGTTTTTGATATTCGGATTATTCTCAATTGCAGCAATGTGGTTTGATATTGCTACATGTTCACTTTATCAAAAATATACAGAATTTTCCCTTTCCTTTGGGGTTCCACAAACAATCGCATTAGCCTAATATATCAGCTATCCGTGTTGATTTTCAACGTATATACATTTTGTATTCATACCGACGGTACCGCCACAATTTCGGCGTAGGGGGAAGCGGGCTGGTAGTGCAATTTTTACTCTAGATATGAGAGAACTTTATGCGCTGTAGTGAGGCGGGTGCCAGTTTTTAAATATACACGGCCAGCACCGCATTTTCTCTTTGGGTAGAGGTCACGGATGTACTACTTCTCGTTTTAATCTACAAATATTTCCTAATCTGACCGCACTATTTTATGAAAACTTCATTCGATTAAAATCATTGAAAGGTTCATTAAATGTATATGGTTGAAATGAACAATTAACTTTTTGCTGTGAGCCCTCAAAACGTATAATCATATTATCCTCATAATCACAATTCGTATAACAGTTGAACTGCTAAACTGTTTTTTTTGTATTTTAGCAATACGTTACTTTATCGTGACATTTGTCCTTGAATACAATAGAAAAACCAAAAATGGGTGTTAAAGTTTTCAGCTACGTGCCGCTGGCAAGAATTGTTGTACTCGGCTGAAGAAAAAACGATTTTAATATTAAAATTCTATTATATGTTATTGTAAGTGCAAACTGACATTTATGCTCTATAAAACCGGATACATTTTAACCGTTACGTGCGTATCTAAGGTCGATATACAAAGGTTCACGTCCGAAATTACAACTATCGCTTTTGCAAACATGCGTATGTACATATATATGAACGTATATGTTTGTAATGTTTACACATATACACATATGTTTCCTGATTGCCTCTCCGCACAGTTTCAGGGTGCCTCCATGTTGTTCACACGTCACCGCTCCGTCCTGTTTACCGGACATTGCTCGATGTTTGTCATTTTAGCTTGTAGCCACATGTGTGGCGGGCGATGGTATATATGTATATATTTTTATACCATTTATCTACATATACATATGTTTCCTGATTGCCTCTCCGCACAGTTTCAGGGTGCCTCCATGTTGTTCACACGTCACCGCTCCGTCCTGTTTACCGGACATTGCTCGATGTTTGTCATTTTAGCTTGTAGCCACATGTGTGGCGGGCGATGGTATATATGTATATATTTTTATACCATTTATCTACATATACATATGTTTCCTGATTGCCTCTCCGCACAGTTTCAGGGTGCCTCCATGTTGTTCACACGTCACCGCTCCGTCCTGTTTACCGGACATTGCTCGATGTTTGTCATTTTAGCTTGTAGCAACATGTGTAGTGGATGGCGGTCTGTTTATATACACATATGTTTCCTGACTTCCTCTCCGCACAGTGTCAGGGTGCCTTTGTTCACACATCACCACTCCTTCCTGTTTGCCGAACATTGCTCGATGTTTGCCATTTTAGCTTGTAGCCACATGTGTGGCGGGCGATGGTATATATGTATATATTTTTATACCATTTATCTACATATACATATGTTTCCTGATTGTCTCTCCGAACAGTTTCAAGGTGCGTCTACTAGCCGAACACGTGTACTTTTTCAATAATGCAGAAAATTAGCTAACAAAATTAAGGAATTCACGAACCACTGGTTTCTTAACAATTCGTCCTTAGGACAATTCGATCTCATGACAATTAGTCAATATCTGGGTGAAAGTAATCAAGTCAATCTTAGTAAAAATGGGTGAATTTTCAGGCATGAGAGCTTATTTGATATATACTCCTATTGCCCGTAGGAACGAAAGAATATGAATTATATCTTAGTATCAAACCTAATGTACACCCCTCTATCTGGGTAATTCTGATATTGTTAAAATCATAAATTTGAGAAAACCTGCACAAGGTCGAACGGCGTGCGCGTAGTGCAATTTACAGCTTGTCTCGCATTGCAGGTCGGTAGCCATTTTGAAAAGCGATTGGACGACAACGCACGAGACTAAAAATTAAATCCAAACCACAGGTATGCATTTAGTTTCATAATATTTATCAATAATGCTTCAATGCAGAGGTAGAGTTAGCGACTCTATATATAATATATTCTCTGATCCAACGTATGATACTGATCCTAAAACCGTCGAAAACAAAGTCACATCTTGACGGCGCAACTAATTTAACTTTAGCGACAGCAAGCTAATTTGTAATTATTAGAACAATGAATTGTTGTAAAATTGAGCACCAAACAATTAACTAACTCTACTAAACTTTAAATAATCCAAATAGACAACTATCCGCTATAAAATTTAAATAAATTAAATGACATGTCTTCTATTTTTTCTATTATGACACTTTAGTTTGTGGTAGGCGTACATATAGAAATGTTTTAACGTTAAGCTTAATTCCCTGTTTTATACGTTGCATAATTGTTCTCACGCGATCGGGTCCCCGTTGATTAAGAGTTTATTTTTAAAGTCTGGATAGTTTCAGTGGTATTAGGCTGAGACGAAACCTGACTCCACAGTTGGGTTATATATAACTAGTTAAATAAACTGTTTATATAAAGTTGCATTAACAAACCGTTCAAATAAATGGAATTCCATATCTATTAAGACATAAACACAATTAAAAAAGTTAAATAAATATATATAATATATATAATATATATATATATATATATATATATATATATATATATATATATATATATATATATATATATATATATAATGTTTTACAGTATCTTATTTAAGCAGTTGCGTAGTGCAACGTTGACATAATACAATGATGTTATATAAATAAGCTAGCTCTTTACACCGTTGCTATTGTCGAGGACCTTTCGTAAGACGCTTTAATATTAAAACTGAGCAAAATTAATTGGAGTGGTAAAGCTGATTTCCTGGGCTATAATATGGTTGAAGCTATATATATATATGTTTTACAGCATCTTATTTAAGCAGTTGTTTACTGCAACGTTAACATAACGAAATGATGTGCATTCTGTTAATAAGATTAACGTATCAAAGTGTTCAACAGAGTGCTCAAAGTGTGATTAACATTTGTACGAATTTTCTTGCAACATTAGTAAAATAGTACTAATCACTCAAGTAATAAAGTCAAAAACTACATTCCTGAATGGCACTCTCGAATGCAGTTGTTCAAAACGTCGGGTGTCCGACAAATACTGAAAAAGTAAACAGCTTAACCGCACAAAGACTGTAAACCAATAAAATTGATTTCAGGTGAGCTTGTAGCGATTAATTCTGTAGCGCCTATGTTGCAAAATTCCCGAATACCGACAAAATTGGACTTTCATCAATATGTGAAACAAAAACAGCAAAAATAGTAGATTCTGAGGACTAGCTATGTAATAAAACGTCGTTATATAGACGTTTATGGAAACGAGTTCTATCGTATTGTCAGGCAACGCACCTTTATTTTGGATATTGTCAAAACTAGTAACAGCATCCACTGGAAGACAATATCTTCGCTACAATTAGTATAGGCTATCGCTTTCTATAAAACTGTCTGTGTCGTTATGCAAAAATTTCTATTTTCTCGAATTTATCGCAGTAAACATCCAAAAGTAGCCAGTAATTATATCGACAATTTTCTTTACATTACAAAAATAAATATGTAGGTCTCTATAGATATGGTGGGGGTTACTCCATCCGTGAGGGTTGGGTCTTTGCAAACAATTTTTCCCATCATTAAAGCCGCAGCACCCCCCGACCACCGGAAATAAGCGGAAATTTTTTGTTGAAAGTTTGGCAAATACGAGGAATATTTTTGTAAAAATTAGCATAAATTTTGGCAAAAATTTTGTGGAAAATTTTAGCTTAAAATAGAGTAAAATTAGTCAAACTACGGTAAAATTGAACCCACTCCTCCCACTCGCCACCGGAAAAATCATTTACCCCTATTCCCGGACCAGAGCCTTTTAGAACCTATGGGTAAATAAAATAATTCAATTGCTCGGTAATCGCTAAAATGTTACAATGACCGTTTATTCAACATCAAAACTATGTCATGAATCAATAACAGCAAGAACAAGATTTATTATGTTTGGGTGTTTACCTTAGGTGTATGCAGATGTCAGCATTTAAACTGTGATCCTTTTTGAGCTTCACAGCAAAAGGTAACGTGGACATTATATTACAGCCGGGTATGTCCTGAAAATGGCCATTGACGACAAGCAGTTATTCTCAAATAACAGTTACCAAACAAGAGATATTTAGCATAATGTAACTTTCAATTTATTTTTGAATAAATTTATCCTATGATAAATCATGCTGTTGCTTAGTTGCAATATACACTATTAAACGCAATGTTTATTTCAAAGACTATAACTCAACAGCCGATTAGCTGAATTTTCTATATTTTTTTACCATTGAAAGCAATCACAGAATTGCACATACAAATAAAATTTATTTGCCTGAATCTCCTTTTCTTTATAACCAACAGTTAATGAAATGTTTTATTTCGGGCCACAATCAGTTCATACTAAGAAGTTATCGTCTAAAACCTAGCAAGTGGAAACATAAGAGGGTAAAATTTTTCGAATGTACGCAGCAGTGAACCAAATGACCAGTAGTAATGACATAAACCCTTCATGAAACAACAATGCTTTGAAACACCGCATATTTTGGACCAAAATTTGCCCCTTGAGTTGCTGTTATTGATAACCTGGGATTAATAGATACAATTTGGATAAAACACTCATAGCACATACATTATTAGACATAAAACATGCAAAACAAATATCACAGCAACAATCTCTCCACCACGGAAAACCTTGTGGCTTTGGGAAATTTAGTGTAAAATTTTGAAGTTATCAAATATGAGTTGTAAACGGTTACTGAGTTACCATATTCACAGTATATACATGTGAAATGACAATGCTAACCCAACGCTCTCCGCGATATCCTTATTACATAGAACTGATATGGATTGCCTATATCCACAACCCTCAATACAACTCAAAACGAAATGGCTAATATTAATAGTATGATATGTCTCAATAAAATGTTGTTTGATAATTAAAATATATTTACAGTTGGCTATTTTCATAAAAGAAATATATTTGTGTTTAATTCCGAGTGAAATAAAACAAGAATCATGATGTCACAACGTCGTCTAACTGTTTGTGTCAGTATTTAATTAGTTATATTCTGTCGGTAATTATATTAGTTACAACGAATAATTATTTTGTAACATATAATATTGATAAAAATAAGAATGATCACATTGATCAACACTTCATAATGATTTTCATATCTATTATTAATTATAATAATTTAAATTTATTTATATAAATTTTTTGCTAAAACTCATGCGCTTTCACGGGGCGATATGGGCAGTTCTCAAGGGGTAAATATGGCTTGGCATAGGAGCGTTCCGTTCCTTAGAAGGGGGTAATTCACCACAGAATTGGAGTACTTTCCCGAATTTGCACTTCAGGCCTAATGGTAGTTGGGAATACGTGAAAGGGTCACGAGCGATCATTCATTGGGCCAGCCGGTATTCGAGCCCGGATCTCTGGCTTGCAAGACTAGCTTACTACCATTACACAACAGGCCCCGATCACAGCGTGTTCAGCTACGATATATATGCTAGAATAGTGAGATGCTAAATACGTATTAATTCCAATACTACCGTCAATGTATCTTTTCGTGTGGTAGTTTTCCCGGATTGTGTTGCATACGATTCGTCAGAATCGTATCCATCTTAATTCCCATTGCACCCCATCGAAATATTCAAAAGGTCAAAACACTCCATAGTAATATTCAAAAGGTCAAAATTGTTATTTTGCTAATATGATTATTGTCAAATGTTATAGTTTATAGGTTTTATTTTTATATATTTATTTTAAAAAGAATAGCGTAGGTTCTATAAGCACCCTGATACGGAATATGTGCTGTGCAAAAACTGGGTGACTGAATTTTATTAGGGCGTCATAGAATCATAATATGTGTTACAAAATAATTAGTCAAAATAACCTGTCGGGAACAGCGGGAAGAGTCGTAAAAGATGAAATCTAAAAATAGCCGAACTGCGTGGATTTTATGACGTAATTAGACCAATGATGATATTTATATATTCAGCAATTATTATACTAACGGTTGTCACTGTAATAGTTGAGTATTGTTTTGATATATTTATAAGAGATAAAATAGTTAAACATGGCAAAATACAAAGGTTACCGCCATTTTTAGATGTCAGTGCCAAAACTTTCTTCTTGCAGCACATTGAGGCAAACTGGAATTACTTTGTTTTTAAATTTCAACTCTAACAAATTCGAAACTTCAGCGTGTTTGTAATGCTAAAGGAAGAAATGCATTTACAACAACAGATAAGTTTATCAGCCAACCACATGTTGGTGAGCTAGGAGTCAGCGTAACGAGGTTTGCATTTGGCGTCATGGCCTTCATAGCGAGCTCCAAACTTAGGCAATGGCTTACAAACTTCCGGTGTACCAGTAATAATAAAGTTTACACAAACAAAAAATACGGTATGATTGTGTCTAATGCATTGAGCAAAAATTGAGCGAAGTTGGGAAAATTGGCAGAAATTGAGAAAAAATTAGAGAAAATTTTGGAGAAAATTTTGAACAATTTCAAGTCTCAAAAAAGTTGAGAAATTCACACCGAACAAAACGATCAACCAGCCGCAGCCGACCGGCTCATCCCCTAGAAGAGACACCCGTCACCCCAAGATTCGCTCGTTCATATATGAGTGGAGTATTAATAAAATTATTGGTAATAACAATAATTATTTGAGCCAAAACATTGTTTGATCCATTAAAGAACCTGAACTCAAAAACGAAAACATCCGCATGTTCTTCCAAGTTGTAGGCAAGGGTTTTGTGGTATTGCCGATTACATTTTAAATCAAAAGTATTCAAAACACTAAATAACTCAATTTCTAGCATCAACGTACTTTGGAGGCTTAGGTACTGTTTTATCAACAAACGGTTTTATATAACAAAAACTTTTTAGAACACAACAATGGAAATTTTACTATATTAACGTCATTTTTAACTGCATTCAGTTATAATCAATCAGTTATTGTAAAATGACATTAGTGCTATTGTAAATGAGGAGAGCCGTGCTTAAATGGAATATTGCTCATGAAAACAAATGTACAATAATATATTTCATTAAACTTCCTGAAACGGATCAAGAGAAACATATTATTACTAACTAGGGCCCGGGGCATATGGTGTGATGGGTGGCAGGGGCACGTCCCTCCCAAAAACAAATCACACAAGAGGGGCATGATATTTATTCTGCCTTTCTGAAAATAAACGTAGATGCTGCTTTTTATTTAAGACTGAGCTTATGCATCCTATGAATGAGGCTTATATGTTACGTGTTTTATCTTAGCTTGCCCCCAGATATGCCTTAGCTTATCGCCTAGGTTTAAAATTGTTCCCGGCTGCGTGTTACTAATTGCTTGATATTAGTGGATGTCTATAAGTAAATCTTAGGTAATCATTTTTGAACATCATAATAAAACTTTAAGTAAGCGCACAACCCATTTTGGTTGTTGTTCTGTGTAGTTGAAATCGAAGTGATCAAAAAGTGCAAACAAATTTTTTGAGATAACTAGCTAGCCGCACACTAATAGGCCCTAAAATTGCATCAGTATATATAGCAAAGGGGATGGATTATTTTAGCAAATCTCACTCCCTTACGATCAAGCATTTCTCAACGTTTTAGCGGAACACATCACCGCCTTGCTGCTTGACTTGAATCTTTGGAACCGCAAAGCATACAGGTTCTTGTTAATGGGTTGTTTCAAAATAGCGTGATCATGCGGAAATATCTTCGGTATTTGGCCTGTCGACATTTTTCGTTCCTTTGCACTAATTTCCGGTTCGTAATCTGACGTCTTATTGTGGTTTTTGGTTTTGTGTTCATATGTGTAAATGTTGTATTCCCAGAGGCGTAGATCCACGTTGAGTTGTAGAAAACAAACGTTTATTGAAAGCCAACAGAAGTAAGTGCACAAAACGTAGTAAACAAGACAGTAAAAGTAACGTTGAATCAAGACAATAAGAAACAGTAAATTGAACCGTAATGAAACAGTACTTCAGCAGTAACTAAACAGTAACTGTGGTAAGCAACCGACTTTAAAAAATATTTAAAGAATCTTCTAGAATAATCATGACATCGGTCTTCGAAATCCGTAGAACATTCTAGAAGGATCGAGATGCCGTCACTCCACGTGTGAGGAAGTCCTCGTACATCATAGGAGCTTCCAGAACAGGATCGAATGTAATTCCAAAATATTCTGGCGAAGCAAATCCATAACAGTAAATATAGTTCATCTCTTTTATATTCCTTGACCGAGTTGATGAATTCAGTTCTTTTCACGGAATTTTTGCTTGCCTTTGTTGTGGAAAGCTTCTTTTTGCGGCAGACCTTCTCCAAATGAACCTTGAGATTGCAATGGTTGCACTTAGCCTCTTTGAATCGGCAATCGTTTGCCTTGTGGTTCGGTTGACCGCAGCGGTAGCAGGTTACCTTTGTCTTGCCCGAATCACTGAAATTCTCTGAGGATTCCATTGCATGGTCCTTGTGATGCTGCTATTTACCGGCTTTGGCTTGGAGCCGTAGACGGTTTCTTTGTCGACTTTAGCGGCATCTTCCGTTTCAGTTGCGATTTCAATTTCGCGAGCGAAATTCAGTTCGTCGCCTTTGATCTTGAAAAGGGCCTTGAGAATGGCTTCATTGTTGATAGAGCAAATAAAGCGAGTGCGCAATGCCTCGTCCTGGGGGTCCTTAATAGTCGCAAAGTCGCACGTTGCAGCGTCTTGGCGAATGCGCGCCGCCAGTTCCTGAATTGTTTCGCCAGGTTCGTGCTGCATATCGCTCCAGAACTTGAATCGTTCCTGAACGATGGAACGTTTTGGATCGAACTGATCTTTCATGAAGGCGACTATTTCGTTAAAAGTCAGTTCATTGATATCAGTAGGAGGGGTCTTTTGAGCCGCGAGATTAACCAATAGTTTGTACGTAGTGGCTGATTGGTTTGTAAGAAATACTGGGGCTTTCTTATTGTCCGAAACAGAAGGAGCTCCCAGGAAGGTGCAGAACCTAGCGTAATAATCGGCCCAAAGTTCAGACGTTGAATCAAAAGGAGGGAAGTTCGGAGTCGCCTAGGTGACCGTTGAAGTAGAAGTTAAAGTCGTACCTGACGTGATCTTCCCAAGTATACTTTCGAATCTTGTCTGATCGTCCTTCCGTTGTTGCTCCATCTTCAGCATCATTTCTTGTTGTTGCTGAAGTTGTTGCTGCATGAGTACCATCAGGTCCTTGAATTCGGCCATGATGCGATGACTTCGATCTTGATCAATCTGTTGACTATGTGGCAGTCGATCGTAGTGTTGAACAATATCCTACTCAGTGCGCCAGAAAGCTTCTGTTGTATTCCCAGAGGCATAGATCCACGTTGATTTGTAGAAAACAAACGTTTATTGAAAACCAACAGAAGTAAGTGAACAAAACGTAGTAAACAAGACAGTAAAAGTAACGTTGAATCGAGACAATAAGAAACAGTAAACTGAACCGTAATGAAACAGTACTTCAGCAGTAACTAAACAGTAACTGTGGTAAGCAACCGTCTTTAAATATAATTAAAGAATCTGCTAGAATAATCATGACATCAGTCTTCGAAATCCGTAGAACATTCTAGAAGGATCGAAATACCGTCACTCCATGTGTGAGGATATCCTCGTACATCATAGGAGCTTCCAGAAGAGGATCGAATGTAATTCTAAAATGTTCTGGCGAAGCAAATCCATAACAGTAAATATAGTTCATCTCTTTTATAATGCTTCGAGCACAGCGATTTTTTGGAAGCGTTTGGCAAGGTATTGCAATTTTTGTTATTGTTTTGCTATACTGCCGGTTATATATAATGCCCTGTATAAAAGATATTCCATGAGACCAACTTTGTACCCTGAGAATATGAACGAGTCATATTTGTGTAACAAGTCAGTATACGTTGCTTTGTAAAGGTGGAAGTAGTGAGTACATTGTTGGTTCCAGGTATTTTAACATCCAGAAACAAAATAGAATTTTCAGATTCGCTTTCCATTCTAAATTTGATGGACCGATGCCTGCTATTAAGAAAACGTAAGAATTGGTCCGCTTGTGATTGATTGTCAAAAATAGCAAATGTGTCCTTGCCATATCTTTTATAATAGGATAGACGAAAACTTATCGGGTAGTCTTGCAACCAAATAGATTCCGATTTACACATAAAAAAATTAGCCAACGTGGGTGCGACCAGAGATCCCATGGCTACTCCATCTATTTGTTCAAACATTGTACCGTTAAAAAGAAATTGCATATTTTGAAAACATAATTTGATTGCCCGATTTGATTATAGGAATCGAGGCTGAGATTTAATTGTTACTGAATGCTTCCTGAATAAATTGCAGTGTTTCACCTATAGGTGCGTTAGTGAAAACGCCGACACTTAAAAACTAGCCAGATACTTGTCGTTAATATTTTTGACCTGATTTCAACAGCAAACGTAAAAGACCTTAAAACCGTATAATTGTTGCAAGTAATGTCCATAGTCTGGTGCAGTTTATTGTACCAATTCTTGAAGCGATTACTCGCAACAATTATACGATTTTAAGGCATTCAATTGGCTCGACTTATAATATCATCCACCAAGAGATCCGTTTTCTTCATAAAACACTGGGCAAAAATGGCTTTCCATCTAAAGTTTTGGATTAAACCATCAACACGTTTATTAACAAGTGGATATCCAAACGTGACCGTCCACAAATTCAGCAACCCACTGTTGACAATAACCAAAACTCCTCATGCTCTGAAAACACATCTCAGCCTGTTTTCGTCCTTAAGCTACCATACTTAGGCCATTTCACCAATAACCAAAACTCCTCGTGCCCTGAACACGCATCTCAGCCTGTTTTCGTCCTTAAGCTACCATACTTAGGCCATTTCACCAATAACCAAAACTCCTCGTGCCCTGAACACGCATCTCAGCCTGTTTTCGTCCTTAAGCTACCATACTTAGGCCATTTCACCAATAACCAAAACTCCTCGTGCCCTGAACACGCATCTCAACCTGTTTTCGTCCATAAGCTACCATACTTAGGCCATTTCACCAATAACCAACACTCCTCATGCCGTGAAAACGCATCTCATCCTGTCCTTAAGCTACCATAATTAGGACATTTCACCAATAAGCTTAAAAAGGCGATCACCGTCAATATTAAAAAAGATTTTCCTGATATTGAGTTTCGCGTTGTTTTCCAAACAGGCAAAAAAATTGCGTCATTGCTTCGGCTTTAAGGATATAATCTCGGATGTTCTTAGGTCCTCTGTTGTCTACAAGTACACTTGTTCCGCTTGTGAAGCGGACTACGTCGGTAGGTCTTTCAGTAACTTGGCAACAAGGATCTCGGAGCATACTGGGATATCGGCTCGTACAGGCAAAAGGCTTAACAATGCGCAATTGAACAACTCAGTGGTGTACAGACACGCATCTCCTTGGCATACACAGCCTAATAAGGATGATTTTTCTACCTTAGCCCAAATAAGTGATTCTGGTAATAATAAGGACAGTTTGCTTCGCATTTTGGAAAATCTTACCATAAGACACAAAAATCCGAAGTTGAACGACATCAGTACATTAAAGCCACTTCTATTATTTTCTAATGCTTTTAAATCTTTGGCATAACTTTACTCAATTTATACACGGTGTTTCGGAAGTAACTACCCACTGTTTGATGCTAACTATCGGTTGACTGGGCAGAGGTAGCTCCCCAGTTTTTTGCATAATTATAGACAAGTATTAAAAGTTTACTTACATTACGAAGAGAGTTCTCAGAACTGCTCCGTCTATGCACCGCCAAGCTGAATGCATTTCTCCAGTCGGGATGGTACAGATCGGCAAACTTTAGCGCATAAGTCCACTGGAATTTTAGAAAACGCTGATTTTATTCTGTCCATCAATTCTTGAGGGTCCTTCGCCCTACTTCCATAAACGCCTTCTTTCAGAACACCCCAAAAAAAGAAGTCAGGCGGAGTTAAGTCTGGTGACCTAGCTGGCCACTCGATGGCACCTCTGCGGCCGATCCATCGATTCGGGAACCTTTCGTCCAGCCAAGCGCGGACTTCGGTAACGTGGTATCGTGGTCACGGGATATTGTAATGTTGGATCGTCAGTAAGTTATTGAAGTCGTTACGGATACAGTTTAGGTTGCAAAATGCATAATGTTGCATTCAGTTTATTCGAACAATGTATAATTAGTTAGATTGTTGCTGTATATTTACAATGTTTTAGCGGCGCTTATGTGGCCTGGACTTATAAATTTACTTCCTTCTTCTACACGTCTACTACGATTCTGTCCGGATATATTCAATTAAAACACTGAGCATTTCAACTTGCATTTTCTGTCTGCATAATTTGACACACTCAAAAAGATCTTGTTCTATTTTAGTTGGATCAACTGAACCACCATATTTATTTCCGCTGGTGTACCACTGACCTTATCATCTTGCATTTTCTGCTGGCATAATTTATGACCATAAGAAAAGCTGTTATTCCATTTCAGTTGGGCCTATCTGACTCACTATATTTATCTCCGCTGTTGCACCACTGAGCATATCATCTTGTATTTTCTGTCGGAATAATTTTAGAAACTCAAAGAAACCCTTGTACCAATTTAGTTGGATCAACTGAATCTCCATATTTATCTAAGCTGGTGTACCACTGAGCATTTCATCTGTTGTGTCGTGTTTCTGGCCAGTGTTTGGTTGGCTGTAAAATGACATGGAAATAACATGCATTTTTGCTCGCGAATGATGTGGTGGGTCAGAAGTTTTGGATTGAGTCTTTAAAGACATCCGCCGACCTTCTATGTTGACTTCGTCAGAAGCAAGCGCTTCTGCAGCTCCGCGTTTTAGTTGTAAACCTGATGGGCTTCACCTCCAGGCTTACCGGGTTACTCCGGCTAAATTGATAGTGACAGGTGATGTTTATAAGTATTCTGATCAATGCTTTATGTCTAATGATGGTTAAGAAATTTTGAACGATTTAGCATTGAGTGAAGCCAGACCGAAATATGAGCGATGTCTTTGTACCATTGAATGATTGTACGTTGCTCGTTCGCAAGTTATTCGATGGTGCTGCTGACATCACCCCGGGTTCACCGATGCAAGATAGGCTGGTTTTACTTCGTTTTAGATAGAAAATAACACTTCACTTGTTTATTAGAAAATAACAAAAGGAAATTATAGGCTAGCAGCATAGCGAGCGGTCCTGCGCGACAGTTCAATATGGCTATTGTCAGCCAGATCATACAACTAAAATGCTCATTCTGGAGCAATTTCCAAAATGGCAAAATCAGACCTAAAAGCTAATAACCAACTTTATACACATCAATCGTGCATTTTATAAATAGAATTGTGGTAAGTGTTATTGAAATTCTCAAAAAAGATTTAATTGTGAACTTCAAAATACTGCAATGTGCTCAAGTGTCAGCCAGATCACACAACTAAAATGTTCATTTTGAAGCAATTTTTAAAATGACAAAATCAGACCCGAAAGCTAATTACCAATTTTATATACATCAATCGTGCATTTTATAAATCAATTTGTGGTAAGTGTTATTGAAATTCTCAAAAATGATTTAATAGTAAACTTCAAAATGTAAAACATTAATGACGGATAGTGAATAAAAATTCTATATTCATTGCTAAGATCTAAACATTCAAAACATTACGAGTCTGTAATAAATTATCTTACGAGGGTCAGATTCCCGACCCTGAAAACGCTGTAATACCAGGGCGCCGAATGCGCTCGAAAAAATATGAGAGAATTGACAAAAAACGGAAAAAATATTACCAAAATTGGGAAAGTATGACCTCCTAAATATTTAGAAAATTTAACCATCCACTTCCTAAGGTTCTTTGTCTCTTCGCAGAACCATCTACCCTCACCATTCTGAGCCGATGGACCTTGGACGCCTATGCACCGAGTTAATGACTATTTAAAATAAGATATATTTTAATTAGGCATGTATGAAATGTATTTCGGATTTAAATTATTTTGTCAGTAAGAGTTGCCAAAAGAATGAAATTTAAATTCATTCACTGAACGCGAATGACCATGAACCGAACGGCGTAAACGGGTGTCAACTAATCCTATCAATAAAAAGCCAAACCCGTAGGCTAGCAATTGACGGCGTTTATGATGCTATTATTTATTGACGTTAGAGAAACGAAACGAATTTCTTGAAAAAATATTTTTTTATCATTATCACGTTTTCGTCTCATTTGACTGAATGACGCTGAGTTAGCTTAAAAAAATTTCAGATATTTTAGTTAACTGCAATTTCTAAGCTTAAATAATCGATCATCGTGTCATTAGCTCAAAAATGTGTTTTACATATAACAATGTTAATTTTAATAATTATATATTATAATTTTATGAAAAATGCTAATATGCTGAAAATCAAATATTAACTGGTTGTCGAGTATCTAATCTAGGTGTTTATGGCACAGCAGACAGTCGTTCAACACCGTCTGCCTTGATGCACAAAACGAATTGCATTGTCTGACTAATTGACTTGGACGAGGTATTTAGATGGGTCTTCAACTATACAATTAGTTGGTTATAGCTAGCTATATTTGATTGACGGCGATACGTTATATGTACGTTATTCGTTCAGTTACGTACTGCTT
>JASANE010019524.1:0-94494 GCA_030248225.1 Trileptium ribeirensis
GCACCAGGGATCGAACTTCGGATTTTTAATTTCACCTTTGTACGGGAGAAAGCGGCATATGCAAACTATTTCTAGCTGAAAACTATCTTAGCTCAAATAAAGTGTGTTAGTAAAAAATTTTGTTCCCACAATGCTTGATTTGTTAGCACATTTTTGCCTAATAGTGAATTAATTTAAGGTTCGCGCTCCTACAATCCCTGACTACTGTTTCCCTGCCTCCCATTACCTACCATCAGACTTATGTCAGCTAATTTTGTTTAAGGTCAGCACGGCTTTCGAGAACATGCCAGGTCCTATAATATGCCGCACAACAGTCTACGACGTCGTTACCTGGACACAGTACGACAAAAAAGTCATTGGCCGCAAATGTAATCTGTTTAACGCACTAGCAAGAGCTTAAGGATGTTATATGCTTGAACTTAGCGAGTGGACACCGTCTAACAAAGTCCGCTATATCGACCTAGCTTTTAAGTATTGTCAGTATAACAACGCTAACGTCTTCCGCCGTGAATTGGCTGGCAAAAAGTGGTGACATGGATTTAAGGAACGGAATAATTTATGCTTGCGCAAGGCTCAAAATATATCGCGCGTTCGGGTATTTGGTTTATGGATTGACAAAGCTTGGCCTGTGACAACTGGCAGCACGAAGGCGTCTCCACGAAGCGAGTTTCTTTTGCCAAAGATGCATGTGGAAAATATGAACTTCGGCGAAAATATTTTACACCAGCGTTAAAAACACAATTTCGTTTCATTTGATTGAAAAATTGATATATATTTTCTTATGTTAAATTTTTGTCATTATATATATTT
Source organism: Trileptium ribeirensis (assembly GCA_030248225.1). Lineage (NCBI taxonomy): Eukaryota > Metazoa > Nematoda > Enoplea > Enoplida > Thoracostomopsidae > Trileptium > Trileptium ribeirensis. Next base: position 811 of record JASANE010019524.1, read on the forward strand.
TATGTTCTTATGGGTCATGCCAATACGTGATTCAGAATAGGATCCTTTCGATCCACTTTGGGAGCAGTGTGATCCACATTTGGAACATTGCTCTAATGTGGATCAAATTTGGGTCTTTCATGCAACTGACCCCATTATATTTTCAAAAATGCGCTGATTATTTCAAAATTTCACACAGTTAAAGAAAAACGCATAGGCATTGTGGGTGTCAACTTTTGAGTCAGCAGGATTTTTAATTTTCGAGAACGGTTTCTCTAAAGAAGTAGTTTTTGTATCGAAAAACTTTTGCGTCAAAAGGTGATTCACATTAGGATCCTCTCCTATATTAGGAAGTAGCGAACTTTAATTATCTGGAGGCTGAGACTTAATCTAGCTTGTTATCCAAGAGCCAACCTGAGAAGAAGCCCCGAGTCGACAAGAACTTGAAAAACCTGGTAGACACCTTGAGGCACTGCACCCTCCAAAGTATCCCGAAGTGCCGCTACCCGCTCCGAAGCCAATGTGCCCCCCACCAAGGCGCAGCACACCCTTATAATTATATAAACTTATGTACTTGATTCTATTCGTTAAGCTTCGAAGCAAAATATTGTCTTGCACTGGCAATTTTATTTGTCCAATTCGTTTTTCGTTGTGTTGAAAAGTTGGATGGCTCTGTTGAGTCGTCTAAGATATATTGATTTTTATATAACGTGTGAAATGATCAAAAAGCTAGCGTCGTTGAATTTACAATTACGGTTTATTCAATTGGTATTTGGATGAAGTTTCGAACAGTCTTATTGTAAAGCAGAAAATAACGGAACACGGATATGCTACTTAAGCGACACAACAGCGCAAAACAATCGAGCCAAATTTAGTTCAATGATATTCAGCGTTTTCAAAAATAAGAAACATTATTTATTCCATCTTTCAACGGCCGCGCCAGCCTGCATGTCCTGCAAAGTCTGACAACCTCAAGCCGACACCACTCTTCGAATCTGGATCGCATTGGTGAGAACGTACATACGCAAAACACTCAGCTATCTGGGAACTAGTGCTCAGATGTTTTATGTCCTCGTGTATTGGAATATATGTTTACAGCTCCTATGCACAACTCGAGCAGCATAACCCCCAGATGCAATTTTTTAAATAATTCCCAACTTTATTAAAAAATCAAAACACCCAAACGGACCTTAAAATCCTACTTCTTGGTACAGTCGACATAACACCAAGCACATAATTTATGTATCTAGCCTAAAAACTGATAAAAGCTGTAGCGATTAATTTGATTTTTTCTAATAATTGCAAGAAGTTTTAACGGCAAAAGTGTTTAAATTGCTAAAATCCCACATTCAGTAACGATTATTTATCCGCTCTTTCCAAAAGTGCATTTTTATCAATGTGAGTTACTTCAGTAAGTTCTGAGATATTCTGTTTTAAAATATGTTGAAAATAGAGGCTTTCCAAAACATACGCAATATTTTTCACGTCTCTTGATTATTGTCAATGACATTGTCAAATGTGAGCATTCTGTAGCAAAAAATATATCAACTGGCATTTTTGATAAAACGTAGAATGAATTCCTACTTAATATTTAAAGTTTAAAGACTGCAAGATCTTTATTATTAAGATAAAATGCCATAATTATATTGCTAAACATAAACATTTTGAGTGCAACTAGCCTTAGTTTACTGCTACAGTTCGAAGACAATATTCCTGGTTACACCATAACTAGTACACCCGTGACCTACATCATAATATTTGTGGCGTCCCAATACAAACGTTGTTGTCCCAGGCCATCTACAGCAGGAATGGCATGGAAATTTTCGGTAGTGTCATTTTTTCCAAGGAAAAATCAAACGGTAATACAAGCTGCACACAGCTTACCCCCCCCAATTAGGTTTAGGATGTGGCTCAATTAGGGACCTTAGCTTTAGCTTAGTATATCGAGAACGACATAGCATGCATTTCAATTTCATTTCGGTCCTTAAAAGTTATATTGGCCTAAATAACCACCGTTCATCATGTTAGAAGCACATTTAAGATTTATTATCTTTTCCGGGAGTCTGACTTTCTTGAATCGCCGCCGCCGTCTCAGTGAGTTGTGCAACAAGGCGACTTTTGCGTTCCTGACGACGGGCAGCAGCAGCAGCCTGAAATTATTTTGAATAAGGACATTAGATCCTGAAAAATATAAATTGCGTTGGCTTTAATCCAGTTAAATATTACGCATTAATCCGACAATATAAACAACATTGAGCGATGTGGTTCCTTAGCTCAAAGCTAGAGGACATAGGCAAGATCTTCAACGTCGCAGGCAATAATACGCGTTAACCTCGGAAATATTAAATTATCATCAAAGTGTGCAAAAATTTTGAGACCCTAAAAAATCTAAAATTTTAAAAATTCAATTTTTTGGTTGAAATCATCAGTGGAGGTCTCGAGGATCAAAAAATAGCAAAATTTCCAGAATTTGACCATTTTTGGGAAAACGCGGGCTGGGGGATAATGGAAAAGAACCCAGCCAAGTTCTAGAATGGCAATATTTACTGTGATAATTGGTTTATAGTATAAATGTTGCAATTGAGGGACAGTCGAAACTTTCTATGTGAAGTGTAGCTGTAGTGAAAAAGTAACTGAAAGAAACATGTGTAGCAGCAGCATTTGCATTAAAACGTATTTCTGAACACGTAATAAACATATATTGCTTAAACTTCGTTCCATGATTTTACATGAATAAACATATGCATTTTACATATTACATCGTAGCATTGTTACCTTGTATTATTACTTTCACATGGTCACGAGATACATTTTAGATTCAGGGTTTAGTTATTCGGCGTTCACGTTATAATGTCCCCATCGTTTGGAACTTTTTTATCCCCTGTGGTTGTGACTATACTGTAGCGACCGTAAGAGTCACACCTTTACTGTATAATAGTTCATGAGGGTGTGCGACGCACCCTGCAGCTCAAGCTCTAAAAAATACGGTATTTGCAGCACCACATAGCTACCGTATTTTCGCGGAATGACGGTGTTACGGATACTATCTATAGCTTATTTGCTGTATTTGTTTGGCATAAAACCAGTCAGTCAAGAGAGCACTGTTACACATTATTTTGTTTATTATAAAATTTCTGTGACAATACAGAAGCGAACATATAAGAACAAATACGCAAACAAACACAAGCCTTTAATAATAACCGCTTGGCACCGCCTTTAAAGGTTAGTTGTAGTTTTGTCTTTAGTGACTGATTTCACGTACAAAACTGGGGTTGGGCACAGTTTTTTGACTTTTGGTTCGGCAAGACGCCAATTGCAACCGTCTCAATAGTTGCTGGTGTGAGGCCTCCACCTCTCGTTTTTGGACCCATAAGCAGATGCTCTACTGACTGAACTACCCCTGTCCGACCTCACAACAGATAGATATAAATCCGCGATATTCAACAAACAACAAAATACAGTGGTTAGGCGATCCAGGATCTACGGCGGGAGGATCCCGAGGGGCCGCAACCCTTCCCCTCGGGGCGCCGGAGCTCCCTAGATTCGCCGCACACGCTCGAGGTGCTGCAAGCCTCCGCGCCCCTTCCTCTCGAGGCGTCGCACTCCAAACCCTGGAGGAGCCGCACCCACCACCCATCCCAGAGCGCCGCCACCTATCCCCCTACCAAAGCGCCAGGCACGTCCTGCAGGCGCCGCCCCGCCCCCTCGCCCGGAGATGCCCCAACCCACGCAGCGCTCCCACCCCGAGGCGTCGAACCGCCCTTTTCACGATGAGGCCCGACTCGCATCTCTCCCCGACCCTGAAGCCCGCACGACTCCTAGGCCGAGGTGTAGCACCGCCCTTTCCTCTATGAGGAGTCGCACCCCTCTCTCGACGCACCGCGCCTAGGCTACGCGCTCCCGCCTCGACTCCGAGCCGACTCCGGTAGGGGGTGGTAGGGTGACGTGCGCCAACTCAGTGAGGAGGTGGAAAATAGTGTTCCTCGTGATGGCGGATCGGCGACGCCCCGAGGGAAGGGTGTCCAAGATAAGTGGAATGATGTCCTTCTTTTCACAATGAACAAGTATGTCCCTGGTGTACCCTCCGCCGATGGACCTTGAGAACTGTTCCTGTGGGGAATCCGACAATTTGAATCCTCCTGGATCCACTCTTACAAACAAATCCGTATATTGCTGCAACAGTAGCTATCTAGGTAAGCTATCTTTGTAGCTATCTTAACATAATCATCAGATATTTCATTTCCAATGATGTCCCTAAGACCAATAAGTATTTTGAGTAGACCGTATCGCGGACCCCTCAACATAAGGTAAAAATTAAGATGGTGTGTCTGACACCCTAGAAAAAATGCAAAACGCTTCCCTTGCAGAAATTTATAAAAATCGTGGGGCATCCAATACACCTTGTCCATGGTATGCCTAACACTGTGTGTGGACATAGGTTGCAAACAATGGTGACATTTTATCATGGGAACGCTAGTGTGAAAAAAATAAATGATGAACTTGCAATGCAACAGAGAATTTCGCCTCTAGGCTCGGTTCAGCCCTATTATAGCCGAGCCGAACCTGCTTTGATATCTGGAGAGCCGAGCTCAACATGTGTTTGAGATAGTGGAGTCTATTGTATCGGGAAAATCTGTTCGGCTCTGAAAAGCTCTTTTCTAAAACAACAAACATTCACTATAACAAGTGATGATAGCACAATAGTTTGCCAAAAGCAGTAGAGAATACTTCGGCTCAACTCTTCAAAGCAATTGATTTGTTAGACGGTTGGCATGTCCTCTCTACATATAGGAGACGAACGTAATGTGAATCGCCCCCTAAAGTGGATCAAACGCTGCCATACAGTCAAGATTGATCGTCTTTTTTTATATTATCCGATAGGCTCGTTGTTCTACAGCTTGCTTGCCGGTTTATTTTTTTCTTGCCTTTATGAGTTTTGTTTTAACTTTGCTAAACTACAAGTGCCTCAAAAAATATGGTTAGTGTCAACGAGGTTAGGGTATAGGTAAGTTTTTATTTGCTTCACTGAATTATTGTAATAGTTGATCGATTATATGACTTTTTTAGCAAAAAATAAAGCTTATTGTCTTGTCTACAACCTGAAACAATCCGTTTTTGCAAAAATTGAGGTATAAGTGAAATATTTTGGAATAAATGAGGGGACCTCAAAGTGAACCAAAAACTCCCTAATGTGAACCAGTGCTTTCCTTAAAGTGGATCAGGTATGTTTTACTGATGTGGATCAGTATAGAGTGTATTGAAATAAAAGGTATAATGCGCGACTAAACTTAAAAATGACCCGCCTGTCGCCCTATTTTTTAAATTGAAATATTTTTTGTAACAGAACGCTTCTTTGTGATAGCATAATGTAGTAAAAGCCATTTAAGGACAGCAATAAGGTGGTATGAAATGGGTAATTTTTGGTTCGCAAATTCGTTAATGAAATCCACGAATTGTTGAAAACATAATTTTGTGAGTTTTAAATTCGTGCGTTTTGTTTGTGAACAGTGTTACAGGGAGACATCGCTCGAGACATGGAGTGCAATAACTATTTTAAACTGTTGGTCAACATTTGAAATCAAGAATTTTTAAACTTGTTCGTGAACGAAAACGTATAAAAAATAACATTTGTTCGCCTACAAACATACATTTTTAAGCAAACGTTGTTTGCGACACAGACATTTCGTAAATAAATTTAATTTGTAAAAAGTGAATCCTAAATTAGTCATGCCTGAGTAAGCTTAAGGTTACCCGCCAACCATACGGTTTTGAATTTTTGCATAAAATTTGCTACGGAACGATTTTTGGTCAATTGAAATCCGGCGTAAAACTGTTCGCGAACACAGCGTTCGGGATTGAGATCGAACCATTTTGTGTTCGCGAAAATTGAAGTAAAATTACACAAATTTATGAGAACGAAAGTTTGTCGATTGGATTGTGACGTCACTTTTGCATTAAATTTGTTCGCGAACACTGAATAATCCAAATTTAAAGATATTGTATTAGGAAACAGAATTTCTGCAAACTGAAATCGCCAAAATTCTGTTCGAACACAAGGTCTAATTTCTTGCACTTGAAGTTGATTTTGCCAATTTTCGGTTATCGCAAAATCGAATGAAATTAAGTCTGTGTTCCATAACAAGGGCTTGCGATTCGATATCAGCAATGACAAAATAGGATGGGTGGCGGGGTCACCTTAAGTTTACTCATGCATCAATGTTATAAGTAGTAGTGAACCGTTTTCTACTCATAAGAAATCGCCAAAATTCTGTTCCGAGACAGTTAGTAATTTCTGGCAGTTGGATTCCTCTTTGACGAATTTTGGTTCACGAAAAAGTGTGCCAAATTCCCTGTTTGTTGAAGTAACCATGGTTCCCGATTCCACATGGGCTTTGGCAAAATAGGATGGCCAACGGGGTCATTTTAAGTTTACTCACATATAACCCTTGTAAATCGTTCAACACCGGGACGCAATTGTAGGAAAGTGGGCAGCCCTCCGGCTTTCTGGAAAGTCCCTTTAGAAGACTTAACTGCTACGCCCCTGCCCGCCAGTAATCATATCGCTGCCAAAATGTACAAAATTTACCGTTAAATGCCAGAAATAGCTAAATCAAAGCAAAAATAACTAACAGTTGTTCGAAAACCTGCTGAACATTTGATGCTGCTTAAGAATGTTTGATATCACTGCCGAAACAAGTTGTAACAATTTTTGACCAAGCACCTTATAGCTTCGGCCATACTGTATGCAATCCTTCTTTGCACTTAGTTGGTAGCTACTATAATTCGCATTCGTTTTAGATATTACTGGCAATTTTATTCCCAAATCTGTTGTCCTTGTCGGGCGAAATTCTTGGAAATTTCCGTATTTTTATGCGTTGAAATTCTTGAAAAATTGCCCAATATTTTGACAGGCATAACTCATTAACGGGTGCACAGATTAGGATAAACTTTTTTATTAGATAAGTCTTGGCCTCTAGTTGTACCCTTCAATTGGAACCGAAGTTCTACGTCTAGACCTTTATGCTCTTTAGCATTAAAAACTAATTTTTGGAGTTTTGGTTGTATAACCCACTTATTGATTGGTGAAAAACCATTTACATGTTTTGGTAATGATGAATTATTGTTGGCATTCGGTAGAATATGGACTTTAATTTTTTAACGACAGAAAATTTGTGCATCGAGCAATTTTTAACAAACTAAAGCCGGTTGACCGTTGCGGACACAGTACTGTTTGCACTGTCGACGAAAGTTAGCACGCTGGCCTTTATCTAACATGCCGAGTGGATATCGTCCGTTGGTAATATAGTTACGAACATCGTTAAAACTGATGTGTTTATTAGTTTTAGATTTAAACATTTTATAACATTTGTCACAAATCACTATAAACCTGAAATAAAAAGAAAGTATGAACGGTATATACACCATAGAAATGGTATAGGAAATACTTTTTCTAGAGGAAGTAAAGATTTTTAGAACATTTTACTGGGGAGTAAAAATATCCTGGAGGGAGTAAAAATATCCTAGGATATTTTTACTGTGAAGTAAAAATATCCTAGGATATTTTTACTGTGGAGTAAAAATATCCTAGGATATTTTTACTGAGGAGTAAAAATATCCTGGAGTAAAAATATCCGTGTACACCGGCTTTAGTTTGTCAAAAATTGCACGATGCACAAATTTTCTATCGTTAAAAAATTAAAGTCCATATTCTAGCGAATGCCAACAATAATTCATCATTACCAAAACATGTAAATGGTTTTTCACCAATCAATAAGTAGGTTATACAACCAAAACTCCAAAAATTAGTTTTTAATGCTAAAGAGCATAAAGGTCTAGACGTAGAACTTCGGTTCCAATTGAAGGGTACAACTAGAGGCCAAGACTTATCTAATAAAAAAGTTTATCCTAATCTGTGCACCTGTTAATGAGTTGCCTGTCAAAAAATTGGGCAATTTTTCAAGAATTTCAACGCATAAAAATACGGAAATTTCCAAGAATTTCGCACGACAAGGACAACAGATTTGGGAATACAATTGCCAGTAATATCTAAAACGAATGCGAATTATAATAGCTACCAACTAAGTGCAAAGAAGGATTGCATACAGTATGGCCGAAGCTATAAGGTGTTTGGTCAAAAATTGTTACAACTTGTTTCGGCAGTGATATCAAAGATTCTTAAGCAGCATCAAATGCTCATCAGGTTTTCGAACAACTGTTAGTTGATTTTGCTTTGATTTAGCAATTTCTGGCATTTAACGGTAAATTTTGTACATTTTGGCAGCGATATGATTACTGGCGGACAGGGGCGTAGCAGTTAAGTCTTCTAAATGGACTTTCCAGAAAGCCGGAGGGCCGCCCACTTTCCTACAATTGCGTCCCGGTGTTGAACCATTTACAAGGGTTATATGTGAGTAAACTTAAAATGACCCCATTGGCCATCCTATTTTACCAAAGCCGATGTGGAATCGGAAACCATTGTTACTTCAATAAACAGGGAATTTGGCACACTTTTTCGTTAAGCAAAATTCGTCAAAGAGGAATCCAACTGCCAGAAATTACTATCTCGGAACAGAATTTTGGCGATTTCTTATGAGTAGAAAACGGTTCACTACTACTTAGAACATTGATGCGTGAGTAAACTTAAGGTGACCGCGGCACCCATCCTATTTTGTCATTGCTGATATCGAATCGCAAGCCCTTGTTACGGAACACAGCCTTAATTTCATTCGATTTTTCGATAACCGAAAATTAGCAAAATCAACTTCAAGCGCCAGAAATTAGACCTTGTGTTCGAACAGAATTTTGGCAATTTCAGTTTGCAGAAATTCTGTTTCCTAATACAATATCTTTACATTTAGATTATTCAGTGTTCGCGAACAAATTTAATGCAAAAGTGACGTCACAATCAAATCGACAAACTTTCGTTCTCAAAAATTTGGGTAATTTTACTTTAATTTTCGCGAACACAAAATGGTTCGATTTCAATCCCGAACGCTGTGTTAGCGAACAGTTCTACGCCGGATTTCAATTGACCAAAAATCGTTCCGTAGCAAATTTTATGCAAAAATTCAAAACCGTACGGTTGGCGGGTAACCTTAAGCTTACTCACGCATGACTAATTTAGGATTCACTTTTTACAAATTAAATTTATTTAAGAAATGTCTGTGTCGCAAACAACGTTTGCTTAAAAATTCACGTTTGTAGGCGAAGAAATTTTATTTTTTATACGTTTTCGTTCACGTACAAGTTTAAAAATTCTTGATTTCAAATGTTGACCAACAGTTTAAAATAGTTATTGCACTCCATGTCTCGAGCGATGCCTCCCTGTAACCCTGTTCACAAACAAAACGCACGAATTTAAAACTCACAAAATTATGTTTCAACAATTCGTGGATTTCATTAACGAATTTGCGAACCAAAAATTACCCATTTCATACCACCTTATCGCTGACCGGATACCTTAATTAAAATCACGGTTATTCCACTGTGGTGCCAAAATCACCCCGTGCACCTCGGGCGGGTGGACCGTCACGATACGACAAATTATAACCACAGTACATCTTTATTTTATAACAACGATCAAATGGTACACAACATAATAGTCGAGTCACGCTCCACCGGTATCCGATCGCCCGTCGCATTAAGTTTGCCCTCCTTTTGATCTTGATTTAAATATTTTCTCCATCTTAGATATCCTTTTAAAATCCCAAAAATCTCGGGCTGTTACAACATTGGTCTATAAGGAGCTATCCGAGATGTAATAAAATACACTGCACAGTAAAATAATTAAATCCATTTCAGCATTGGATACCAACGTACGACCGCTTCGGATGAAGTCTCGCACTCTTGAATTCGCAACAGTGTGATAATTGCCGTCAATATTTTGTTTGCTTGGATTTTATTTTGGAAAGCAGATTTTTGCGTATAATAGTAAATTATTTGACGTGTTCAACGTTAGTAACAGGCGCAAAGCGATAACTAGCAGGGTAAGAAGTAGGATCAGTGAGTTTTCGGTTTAAACGATACAGAAAGAACCATGGTGTTTGCAGCAAGCGAAATTATTTAATATTCAGCTGAGATGTAAAATTTTACGCGAACAACTAAGAAAAATCTATATTCAATACCCCATACTCAAAATCTTGATATCGTGGCAGGCCCTGGACGAGGCCCTCAGGTAACTCATGATGCCACTGTGATTTTCATAAGATTTCAAAATTAAACTCCTAAAATCACACAGATCGATTCCATTAAACATACCTAGAAAATCGATCAATCAGTGGAGACATTCCGGAATTTGAGTAGGCACTATACAAAGCAGGAGAAGGGTCATCGATCGCTAGGGGACCTGTCATTGACATGAGTGATTTTCGTGGGAAAACACTACGCGGGGTAACCGTGAAAAGGATAGCACCCTACATAGGGTGATCTTTGTAAAAAATTTATTCGGTGTTCGAGGAAAGGGATGCCCTATACGACGAGTAATGTTTGCGAATCCTAGGGTAACCTATATCACCTTTACCCCGATTAGTGTCATTTTAAACTTTCGGGATTAATTCAGGATCACGGAGCATTTTCCCCACCGGAGTTTAATTCCCTCACCGTAGTCATTTTCTTCGTAAAATATCACCACTAATGTTGCACCAGAAGGAAAACAGGGGATTAAAGAAGTCAGGCCGAACACCTTGGTAAACCGGCCTGATAGGCTGACCGGTTCCCTCAGGTCAGCACTAAGTTCACCGGAACGAGGTTGCCTGGGCACCATAACTGGAAATATGGCGCAGCCGGGGTCCCATAGAGCCAGAGCTGGTCCTAGTACATATATATATTCTTGTTAATTATCCAATAGTTCAGAGAATTTCTCCATTTTCGGACATTTCTGAAATTTTATGCACCGAAAGACGAAGAGTTCGCACGTTAAAGTTCCGTGTTAGTTTCATATATATAAAATTTTTCAAATGAAACTGAAATTTTAAGCTGCTCTGTCTGTAATATCTATAACAAAGGCTTGATGAAATATTTGAACATAGCTATACATATTCGGAATACTTAAATGCTCAGTATTTATACTGTTTATATAGTTAATATTCAGGCATCTCATGTAGTTTAAATCACGCGAAGTTTCCGATCATTTAATTCTGATTTATCACCAAAAGGAATTCTACCTACAATCATGTCGATATGTTCATTAAGACACTTATGAAAATTTTGGTTTTATTTTTATTTTATTTATAAAATTTTGGACAATTATCAAAATTAATTGGTTATGTTAAGAACCATAAGAAAGAATTTTACGAACCTTTCTGATCATAATGAAATTCAAATCACCTCTAATAATATGCCCATGAATATTATTCATATATATAGAATTTCCACAATTATATGGTACATCTTTCTGTATAGTGAAATATCCGGTTCCTCTGTACATTGTCTTTAGTTCTTCAGACTGTATTTTATCAGCTTACCGTACATCAAATAACAAAATATAATATTTCGTAGTGTGGCATGTTATTTTCTGACATTTAAGATAACTTAAGTGCGCTTTGACATTACTGTGCCCCACAGTAAAAAGCGTGACTGTATTTCAAATTCCACAGTCAAAGCTGACTGTTTTTCGTGATGTCATAAATTTAGTATGCATCCGTAGTTATAGGCGGAACTACGTGGAACAAATTTAAACGTCTTACATTGTTATGATACGACATTATATTGTATCATGTTATATAATTAAATTTTAGCAGTTTAGCCCAAGTCGGGGAATTAAAATTTTGGCAGAATTCCAATAAAATGTAAGTTTTGTTAGCTAACCAATGCGGTCAGTTTAATGTTTCGCTGCTTTGTAACGCGATGAATTTAAAATTTAGCAACTGCCCTGCGAGGGCAATTCAAATTTTAGCAGCAGTACAAAGTGGTAAGTTCTTTTATTTGGAGGAGCTCTGAACGTGTGAAATTCAAATTGTACTTAGTGCCCTGTTTTACAAGATGTATAAGCCAGAACTATTAAGGACGTATATTGGAGTCTGTACTGGCTGTTGTGCAAAATCAGAGTTAACAGCAAGTTGATATAGCCTTCATAGTCTGCTCCCACTGTATTAGGATAATGTAACAGCGTGGCCTGACTAAAGGATTAAGGTAAAATTTGGCTGCAGTCAACATAATATTATATGACCCATTTAGTAGCCGAAGGATATTTGAAAATTTCTCTGAAATGAACCATGTCAAATGCGGGATTATATAAATTTTTTAAGAAAGTCCATTGATTACGCTATTTTTAACTAGTTTAACATAAGCCTTTAAACATTTCACGGTATATAATTTTATTAGTGCTTTGACGGATTAATAGAAAATTGCTCAATCGTTTTAACTCTTCCACATACACTTGTTCCGCAGGGATTCTTCGAACATTTTGAAATGATATATATTATTTTATTTAACGTTTTCGGTCTGTGAGCATGTACACTTTTACACCCACTAATTATTAACCCTCTCATGCCCGTAAGGTCCAAATGGACCCAACGCACATTGCGACTCGTTGTGTTTACTGAGTTTGTCATATATTGTACGTTTGAACGTGCGTTGTTATTCCCTCGCATTGTGAGGTTCCTTAAGGAACCGAGCAACAGCTCTCAGATAGCTCAGTGGTTTGTGTACACAAGTTTCAACCGTACGTTTCGGGTTCGATCCCTGGCGCAGGCTTGATTTTGTCAAACATTGGACGATACTCAAATAAATTCGGGCATGAAAGGGTTAATTAAAAATTAGCCAATCGCATAACTAATCCTCTCATGCCCGTAAGGTCCAAATGGACCCAACGCACATTGCGACTCGTTGTGTTTACTGAGTTTGTCATATATTGTACGTTTGAACGTGCGTTGTTATTCGTTCGCATTGTGAGGTTCCTTAAGGAACCGAGCAACAGCTCTCAGATAGCTCAATGGTTTGTGTACACAAGTTTCAACCGTACGTTTCGGGTTCGATCCCTGGCGCAGGCTTGAGTTTGTCAAACATTGGACGATACTCAAATTAATTCGGGCATGAAAGGGTTAAGTAATTTAGCAACAACTTCCGGATAGCTCAGGTGTCACATTAAAAACCTACTTGGATACAGTCTTAGTTTGATACCAAACGCCGACCTGTCATGTTTAAATATTGAAAGATATACAAATTATCCAGGAATGAGTGGGCTGGATAATAATTGAGGGTTAAGATCGATGCCCTTAAAATACCTTTCAGGCTAGATAATGTAATAATACGTTAAATTATACATACGTTGCCTTGTAATTTATGTTTATTGCTAAAATACCGGGTATTATTTATTATTTTTAAAGACAAAACATCGAGCACCACGATCATGTGGCGAACTGAAGACAATGATAGTGGTAAAAGAACATGAAAGAATTTATTCATTTATCGAAATTTACGAAATCTGAACTAAACGAACATAGTAACACATTAATACAATAGATCAAATGCATCATTCACAGAGAAGTGCGTGCACGAATTGCACACCGTAAGCTATTGCAGCGACGATATTGTAAGAAAACAATATTGTCATGGCATAATGTTATTGCAATCAATAGCACAAGCTAATATATTGCTGCTACAATAACATTGGCTTTTATTGCACCTTCCAAAGCAAAAATTTTGCCGCTACAATAATATTGGTTTGTGTTGCGCAACCGCAGAACGGTCCAGTTATTGCTGCGGCAAAAGCAGCTAATTGATATTGTAGCAACAATATAATTCTCTGAGTTTGATATTGGTGGCCTCCTCTCGTTTGATATTGCCCCCTGCATTTTGAGATTGGTGCCCCCTGCAGTTTGTTATTAGTGCCCCCCCCCCCCAGTTTGATATTGATGACACGCAGTTTGATATTGGTGCCCTCTCCAGTTTGTTATTGATGCCCCTCCAGTTTGATAATGGTGCCTCTCTCCAGTTTGATATTGGTACTCCTATGCCGTTTGATATTGGTGCCCCCTCCAGTTTGATAGATGTACGATAGGTGTGACCAAGCTGTACCCACCTTGTAGATTACGTGACCCCTTCTCGCGTGCGGTCCGTTCTGGCTACACTATTGAAAACAGCAATATTTCATCTATGGAATTTTGGGATATATATGTAGATATATATCAGGGAATAACCGGAACCGAAATTTACCGGTTTGGTTTTTGCCATTTGCCGAACCGCAACCGGAACACGATTTTTGCCGAAACCGGAATTCCGGTAACTCCCGGATATATACATATATAACTGGTGTTATATATATATATCAGCGTGTGAAAATAATCTTTGGAAATATGTTTACTTTGAAATAACATTTACTTAAATTTTTGTGCCAGTTTTATAAACAGCATTATATACACTTAACGCCACTGACTGAAGTTTTCGAAGCAAGTGAACTAGCTTGAATAAGCTATTCTTCAACACTTTGCCCACATTATCGGAATAATACAGGTTTATCCTTGTCTTTTGGGTTATACAACACCCCCACAGCTCAAAAATGGTGAATTTTTAAGATAAAGCGACAATTTTGATACAATTACATTAAGCTCGACGAGGAAAGCGCTTAAATTAGAAACAGAACGACAGTCGTAAAACGTAATATTATTCGTAATCTGGTTACAAATCTGTCGAAAAGGCTCATCAAACAAGTGGTTACGTTCGCTAATGAACATTTAATTAGTGGCACAACTGTCAGAAATATTACGCTGTACGACTAGTGACCGTCACCATTTTGGTCCCAAAGGTTCTTCAGAGTAAAGTGTTAGACAAATTATTGTCAGCTTCAGCAGTATTCGGCTTAAGATAGCTATCATGCGTAATACATCGCGTTTGCGTAGTTATAAAAAAGTTATACAAAAGATTTCTGGACGATAATTGGTGTATAATGACGACTACCACTAGCCTTACAACGCGCAGAAGTTAGGATATTTAAATAAACGTCATTGTTATGCAAAACATGTTTCCGTATCAAGAAGAATGGTATTGAAGCAACAATCGCTGTTGATAATTCAGAACATTTTGTTTATTCATACCGGATAAATATCTGTATGTTAATGGTGTCATAGCGAATAAGGACGATAGTACTTTATTATGTACTGTCATGATCAGTAACAGTGTCGTTATTATGCTTTTGGGTGCTTAGTTCTATTGAAGTTTTTTTGGTGCTTAACACATTTGTCTTGTTTTGCACCATATATATAAATTTAATACTAATTTTGTTTAACCTTTGGGTTCTGTATAGATAGTCCACCATTTTGCTAGGGTTTTTGTGTAATTTAACCCAGTTGGAGAATTTTCGGGTTACTACATCTTATCAGGCATAATCAGCAAATTCAGTTAAGTTCTCTGCCAACCGGCCCATAATTGCTAATTAAACGCTTTCGCGACTGTCAGCCTGCTGAAAATTGTTAACGGCAGGTTGACGGTTTATAACCGCCGTTATTACTTCCGCAAAATTAACGACCAGCCGTTAGCCGGGACACTCTTCAGCAGGGTTGTCATGGGCATTGATTTTCAATTCCCATCCCACCCCATTCCCACGACAAATTTCCGTGGGAATTCTCATCGAGTCCTTTTTGAGGCCAGTCCTTCGAAACTTGTTGGGAAGATTAAGTTATAGAAGATATCAATGCTACGTGCCAAATATGGTATGAAGTTTTGTCAGTAGAGACTTTTATCGACTCACCAATGCTTTATTGGATAAAACAAAAGGCTAACATCAGATTTACGGCATGAATGAGGTAAAAAAGCCAATATGAGTATTCAGTTAAGAAATTGACAAATGTCCAACGAATACTCGCTCAAAATTTCCCCAATCCGGCCAGCGGCACCTCGACCGCATTGTCGACTTGCGTCATGGATGTCTTCGAAAAAAGCCTAATGTTCAGCTTAAGGCTCTGTTAGACCAACGTAGTGATGTAGAAAGTTTCTACGATAGCCGGGACGATATGGCTAAGAACTTTGTCGGGGCAATTCCTGAAAATTCCACCACCCGGCCATGGCGGTTTCATCATACATGGTTACTTTCTGCTGTCGACAATCACCACTGTTTCTTAAGGGAAGATGACCCAACGGTTGCTGGTAGTATTCCACCACTGAGACTGTTGAAATTCAGGGGGATACCAGCGGGACCCCGGAAATGTCTTTGAAGAACAGTTCCGTACTTGTAGTCCAGCAAAAAAGGCAAAGTCTGTGTCTGAAACAATGTTGCCAAAAGATATTGCATTGTTTGAAAACTCGCAGCATCCATTTCAAGACCCGAAAGAGTATTGGAAAGAAGCGACACAACTACCAACATTGCAGGCATGTGCCAAAATGATTCTTTCTGTCCCATTGTCATGCGCATGCATTGAGAGTGTTTTCGGAGAAGCAGGAATAGTTCTATCAAAGCTCAGGAAGAAGACTCGGCCGCAAGTTTTGCAGGCCATGCTATACATGAAGTACAACAAAAACCTCGAGCACAAGACCAGAGACTTTGAAATATCCGCAGACACGGTCAAGGATTCCTTGGATGCTACACGTAGCAGTGATGTCGAGAGCAAGGGCGATGAGCATTGACAAACAAAATCTACTAACATAACTAGCTGTACTAGACATAAATTGCCATGAGAAACCTTCGTATCATGGCTGCTATCTGCAAGGGTTACTTCGGCTCCTAATAGTGTGGTTATTATCTTATATTAAGATATCTTTTGGGGACATGTTGCCATGAGATATGTTATCATGGTTGCTAGTCTGAAGAGAAAAGTTCGTACCTTGGGTGGAGTGTGAGAAATGGGGAAACATTTGTACCCATTAACCCAGCATCTGTGCGGAAACTAGAGAAACCAGCTAGTATCTAGCGGCAGATATCTGGGCCCGTGGCTGGCTCTCATCCTGTCTATCTATTGCGATGGGTATATTGAGCAATGATTGTGCGCAGCAAATACGCCATGCTCAGCAGTGAACTTGATTCACCGTGGATCAACATTGACAAACAATTTGCACTTGCGTGAACTCTTTGGAGTAGACAAAACAGTTTTCAATCGGTTCCAAATATTCCCACATGGGAATTGAATTCCCATGAGAATTAAAATAATTCCCATCCATCCCGTTCCTATCCCCATGGGAATTCCCATGACCAACCTGCTGTTCGGCCGACCAGCCGACGGATTTTACGACCGTTACCAAACACTATCAACAGCATAGCAAAAACATGTATATATACCATTCCTGATGCTCCGCACATAATACATAACCAAACTACTGGATAGTATATCCTGGAAATGGGGTTCGTTGATCTAAAACCCATAGAAAACATTTGCAACGGTATGAAATATCCTTGCTGGACGGACTACAGATAACCTAATCATGCTATTCAGTGTGCCGAGAAGCCGAAAAACAGACCATTTTTATGGCACGCACGCAATATATCACCAAATCAAAACACTCATTTTGGAAATCTGGATCGTCGACCTTGAAATTCCTTAAAAAGCATGGTCATGAAAACCCGTAAAAAGGATTAGATTGGACATATGGTGAAATTTGACCCTAGATATACAATAAAGCAATCGTACTCCGCGTGTTTTATAACCGAATACACTCGTTGTAATGTAATAACAATAAATTAAATACGAAATAACGTGCCAAAATTAGAAAAATCAATATTTCTGGCAAACTGTAGCGAGTGGTATCACAAAAGTGTTCTGCAAAGTTATAGATCTCAATCTGTAGAATGGTCTAAATTATTTGGCGAGATATGGGCTGCGAAACACTGGTTACCGTATGGCCGATTTGGAAAAAATCCTTAAAAATCATTTTTTGTCATTTTGACGACGAAGACGGGGTCAGAGTTGTTCGGTGTTGCAATAAAGAGCACGTCATGACTTTTCCTATCCAGCAAAAAATTATCGAAATACATCCCCGGAAGATTAGTTATGAGTGACAGGAACAGATAAAAAATGAAATTTTCACGAGATTTTCTCCTAGCGCCCTCAGTGGAAACTCCGCTCGCTCCGTTTGAATAAACTTGGCCAAAGAACATATAAAATTATTTATAATAACTTGTAATAATTGTTTCATTGATACCCAGTGCCTATGGCGTTACATTGGGTTTAACGATGATGAAGGTGAACGTAACTGACCGAAAAAGGCCTGTTATGCAGTAACGAAAACATTAAATAATATATATTTGTATGCGTTAGCAGATTAAATACCAGCAGTTGGTTTACAATAAGCAAATACATGGCAACGGAGCTAGTTTTAACAAAGCAATAATTTTGTAAACCAGTTAAAAATAAAATAACACAGCATATACGTACATAAAGTTGCAGTTACAAAATGAACACACTCGACGATGTTAGTTTTGCTGAAACATGTCCAATAGCAGCTCATTATGTTGTTCTATTCTCCAATCCATATGTATTGACCAAACTGTGTTCAAGCCAAGGATCATCACTATCATAAGTTATCCACCACGCTTCCATTCCACTTCCATTCGAACAGACGCATCACTACGTACCCGGGTGCTACAAATACCAGCGGTTTTTAAAATGCATGAACATAGCTTGTGGCACATTACTGTAGCGACATAAAACGAAAAGATGCGAGCTCGTTGTGGTACAGGGCCACATCAGATGCGGCACTTGAGGGAATAGCTCATCCAATAAATTTAAGCACGAGAACGTCTTAAAACGATCTTTTCTCTGCTTTCATTAAGGCCGTAAAATAGACGCCGCCGTCGCCGGATTGTTTTAGAAATCTTTCATCAGAAAATCAATATTATTGTGTCAAAATTTAATTTTTTATTTATATATAATATTATCCAAAATTAATCTCAATATATACACAGATGCTCTTCTGGGACACAGCCGATAAAAGCTAGTTTTCCAATTATTGCAAGTATATAAATTACGTGCCAACTTCGCAATTAAAGCATCTCGGGCACTGACTCCCTTGAAATCAAGACAGAAATGTATGTAAGAAACATATAACTACAATCAAGAGACTATAATTTAGTAAAACGGAAAAACAACTTTATCTATATAGATACAGATCATACGTTGCCTGAATTGTGCTACAAACGTTTAAGCCATTATTATTTATTGTCGCATGTTTTCTTACTATTTGTAAGCGTGCTAGTAGTCCCTAAAATAGTCGCAAAATCTAGTCACTTACTATACAAAAAGGCGATTTAAAAGAAAATCTAAAGGATTAAATGGGAAAAGCAGACAGCGCAAACAAGCTCCACGGTTTTATGTCTCATGCAAAGTTTAATAACAAATGCAAAATAAATAAAAATATCCGTGATGAACGAAAACAATGCCTACACTATTATTAATTTTGTAATACAACCATCTAGTTCAATCATTTTTATAGCATATAAAACAACTGTATATAGCAATAAAATAACAAATATACCCGCGGGTAAAATTAAGGGTACATAGTAACTAATACAAATGGGGGATACAGCTACGTTTAACTAAGCGATAGTCGGGCTTTGATTACCTATTTTCCGCACCTATTTATGAATATTTTGTATAGTGTCGGACACGCTTGCCGCAGCGACGAACTGAATCTACATCCAGTGGTTTCAAAAATCGTACAGTAATAACTATGCTATTTAGGAGCTCTTGCCCGGCTCCTTAAGAAACCACACAAAGCGAGCGAATAACAGCGCACGTCCAAACGCACTTTCAAAGACCAACTCGATTAATCCGTCACAGTGCAAGCTTTATCAAAATGTGAGTTAAGACGTATGGCCCCTGAATTCGTTTGATTCAAGATTTTGATAACGAAATTGAACCCTTGCCACAAAATTCGCTGCAGGCAAAACTTTGTCGGTATTCATGAAATGATCGTTACTCGCTCGATGTTCCAAACTTGCTGTAGCGCTGTTGCTCAATTTGTGCTCTGGGCGACAGTTACTTATGGTGCTAACTGTTTTTTACACGATGGCTATTTTCTCTCATAAATTATATGAAATTTGACGTTTTGCCCAAGTAGTGTGAAACTCATTTTTAAACATAACTCGTTAAGCAAAAACTTGATTTTAGGCCACACACAAAAGGTAATTTCTGATGGTAAATCATAATTCGATATTATAATAAAGGTTTTATCGCTTACACAAAATCAAATTTATATATAGACCCTAACAAAAGTGACCTCTACTCGGAGACTATTTATAACATTGCTCGCTCGCTGTTCGAGACACGTTATAGCATTGCAAGAACGGCGGTAGTCATTTCAAGCGCGCGCTGTAGGTTAAAAGAAGATAAGCCACTGGTTCGATAGGAGTAAACATAACAATTTATATTATTTTTCACCTTAATTTACTAAAAATAATAACATTATATAATCTAAACCGAATGGGAATGGAATAATGAGTAAGAGATACATAATGTAGTTCCTGAGCATCTGCAACAATTTACCAATGTGCCCCCAGGTATAAGGCAACTTTTTCAATCATATCTCGATGACTAGCATACAGGACTAATGAAGAGTCCAACGAATGCCACTGAACGTGCGAAGCGTCACTACCGGCAGTGAGCGGAATTCGTCCCATTGCTTCACCACTGTCGTCGTGAAAATTCATCGCAACAGTTTCCATCCACGCGTTATCGGTGTTACGTGGGTCGTCGACGTAGCCTTGATATACCTACAACAAAATTTAATTTTTAATAACTACAAGATTTTGTTACTCTTCGAATATAACGTTATGTACATAAATGTATTTATACATCAATTTTCATGAAGCTTTAAAAACAGAGCTGTTGCTAACTGACTTTACTTCGCGTTGTTAACCATTGTGTACAATTATTGATGTATCTGAATGCTATAAGTGAGGATGAGACAGCAATAATAATTTAGATTTACATAACGCTATTCGTTTGTGGTACTGGTGACTCCTTTCGGTTTATTAAGGTACTGTGGAGTCAGCGTACATAACTAGACTTAATGCAATACCGGCCAGCTACGTATGACTAAGAAAGCCGGTACACGCAACACTACTGGTTCATTGTTTATTAAGACAACGGGTACATGAAGGATTACACATACTTTCGGTAAGAAAAAACTATTTTCAATGTTTTGTTAAAAATAACTTAAAAACAATACTCATTCTTTTCTACAACCTACAATCGTTCCACGATTAAATATCTCGGCGATCGCTATCTGAGAGCGTTGTAGCTGCTCTGGACTAAGCTCTTCGTGGTTCAACGCTTCCTCGCCAAATTCTCGTCGAAGAGTTTCGGTCACCATCTCACCGGGGTCAACCATTCCCTAAAATTAAATATAAAACTAACAAAAGGTGTAATATGTATACACAAATCCAACTACTTTGTAAATTTACTATTAAACTATGTTTTCATAACAAACACACAAAAATCTGTTTCAGAAAATAAGTTTAAATGTCACCGAGTCCAAAATAGGATAATCAAAAACTACATTTATGTAATAAACAAAAATTTACAAAACCACAATGCAACCAAAATTGTCAGGATGCCTGTAGCGGTATTTTTCCTACTTGCACGTGATCCCATTTAAATTCGTTACAACCCAAGTAACATTTTGGTCATGGCAGTCAGCGTCTGAGAATGATGCAATATCTTATCTGACTCACAAATCATGTTCACCACTATGTAAGAGAAAATATAAGGTATTAGATTAATTATAGTAGTAAGGGTACTACGCACTGCCCTTCCGCTATTCATTACTGTTCTCAGAAATATATAGAAAAGCTGTTTAATAACTCCACAAACAACAATTTATAAAGAAAGATTTGTGATGAACTGCTGATACTGACTCGGACATGCATACGATTTTTCTGCTACTGTAACCAATGACGCACCACGGTTCTTAAACATTCACTGGGATAGAAGGGTAATTATTTAACAAGATTGCGCCCATGCGTCTAGCATCCACCGAGTCTTGGACAAGCGAACACAAATACAACCAGCTGGCAGTGTTTTTGTTTCAAAAATGAGCCAATAAATTCCTGTAATAATATTTGGGAAGCTACAAGTTAACGAAGGTTCTCCTGAGTTATTGTTTGCAAAGTCACCAACTCGAGCCAAAACTCATTTCGAATAAGTTAACCCGTTACAGTTAAACAAATGTAAAGTCACTCTACTGTTATCACAGTACCGATGTTTCTATGCACTGCCAGCTCAATGGTTGATATGTGCGGTGATTAAAACTAAAAACACGTTTGAGGCGATGCAACGAATAATAATTGCTGCAATATGTGTTCAGCAACCGTGTTTGTTTTGTTCTTTAGAACAAAATAGACTATTCCTAATGCTTGATTTCCGTTCGCATTCTATGCACTATTTACTACGCATGCATTAACAGTGACCACATGATCTAGAAAGGCAATGGCCAACGTTTGGATGGATACATAAAAACGAAACATTGTGCTGATCCTAAGAAGAGCCAAAATAACAATAACAAAGACACCATATACTCGCATACACCGGGAATTGCCCATTCGCCACAATCACGACGCATTATCAAAACAGCATCAAGGATAGGCTTCTTCGACTTTGCATGTATTTCGACGCTACCACCAGGAGACCTGTGCCATCTGAAACGATGTACACAAGTACTGCAGGCAGGACTCAGTGCTGATAAAAACTTAAAACATCAACACCATCTAATAATCCATAATTTCGTACAATTTTGTACCAATGGCAAGCACTATTTCTACACTAGTTTATGCTTACGTCGCAACTCGTATTATACACTTTGCCGGTTATCTCCGACATTAGGTGCTTGTACAGTAATGGACATTAACTGCACAAAAAACGTAAGCGTAGTCGTACGGTAACTCATGGTTAACAAACTCATAAGCCGTAGACCTTGTCAATGTTGTGAATACACCTTAGACTAATTCTGCCAATGGGCAATTGATAAGAAACTCTTCAATGTTTTTAGGTAATGCTATGAAAACCACTTTTACTGAGTTTTGTAGTAAGCTCTGTTGTTAGCAGTCAATATTTCTGCCAAAATTGACACATATAAGTTGGTAAGTATCCTAATGTAATTTACGTTACTACAAAATATAGCTCAAGACAAAAGCAGCATTATTTTAAGATTTTCGCCATTTTCTAGCAAATGGACCATAACTCGGTAACCATTTACCGTATTATAACAAACTGTTTGGTTCATTCTTGGCGGGTACGCATGCTAATGGAAACTGTATAAATATTTCCATTATTTAGTTGTAAGCCTAGCAGAATATGATTGATGCGTCCGTACCTCTGGGCTTTTCGCCATCTGATTTCTTAGAGCTCAGAAACCCCGTAAACTGGTTCCATCGTAATATGGTTACAATGGGCATCTAACAACTCTATTATACAAGTGAGTTTGAAATAGTATCAATACATATAAATAGTTTACTGTGGCTCCAACGTATACTATGACATACTGACTGTCGAAAACTCGTCACGATTAAAGGTCGGGTTGCGCCCAGGTAATAGCTAACTGGTTTGAACGAGATACAACCCGTTCCCTACCTTACTGGCAAGCTATTCGACGTAGTTATCTTAATAGACACAATATATCACGGACAAAAACAGCGCGGACGAAGAACGCAACGATGTTCGTTTATAAACAAACCTTATAACGTTACTATGCGCTTCGTTATTTTGTCAGTAACTTTTTGTTTGCGAATCTACTTTATTTTCTGACATCTTGATACATCAATTGTAACAATGCTGACATCAATATTATTAAAAAACTTATCTTGTAACAATTGGATCCGCAGCATGATTGGGTCCCCATTTACCCAGGACGCCACGACCGCTTACGCCCGTTCGTCCAATTGGGTTTCTAAACAATACGTACACGTAGATCGATATTCTTAAAATTATTAATAATTAATGCTCAGAGTTACAGCGGAGCACTGCTAACGCAAACACCAATTTTGAGCTTATTTTTAAGTTTGAGCACGAGAAGATCCAAATCGGCGTCGCAGATGGTGCGCTGCAGAGCTCAAATAGAGATGGATTAACCTTAGTATAGCTTTCTGACCAAATTATTTCTGCGAGCTCCCGAAACATCAAAGCGACATGATGTTTTACTAATTTTAGGTGGGAAAATGCCCTAACATTTTTATACACTACAGTTAGGGACAGAAATAAAGCAATCCGTTTAGAAAAACTCCAGAACAATTGAAGTGTTAATTATTGGCGAACGATTTGTGAATGCAATGGTGACGATAAAAATTTTATACTAACAAGTTTTCGACGACACAGTATCAAAGACGCGGCCGGCGGTAGTTGCATACGTAATGACTGCTTATAAAGTGATTTTAAGCCGTTTTCACGGATGTAGAAGGACATTTTTAATTAAATAAAATTGGAAAAAATCACCTGCTATCAGTCCCAAACCTTAGCTGGGGGAAAACCGTGCCACCAGGTCAACTGGTGGTTTTATAATTGCATTTTTTCGCGTTTCTCAAGCATACACAACATTTTTGTCATCATTTTTCGGTGCATATTTATTGTTTAAGCACTGAAAATGCTTATTTCTGCGGGCTGTACTTTATTTTGCATAAGATTTTGTCATAAATAGTCGAAATGTAAGACTTGAAATTGAGTTTTATTATAATATTTTCTTGTTAGGACGATCATTTTTGGTGTGACCTGAAAATACCTAGTGGGCTGGAGGCGCTTGACCTAGAGGGAAGCCAAACTATCTGAGGTACCGCCGAAACACTGGCAGAGTTCGAGAATCCTGGAACCCCCTCCCCCTCTGCGGCGAGGCCAATAATCGTAATTATCAACAATCGTAACAACCGAAATGTTTGACAGACCAGTGCTTTGCCCAAAAGCTCGCCTCGTGTCTACCTAATTTTTTCTTTTGGTTCCGAAACATGGGACACCCGAGTCATACACCCCTGGCAAAATTTTCAGCGAATGGGGTTCCCATGATTAGGACACAATATTGGAGCGGCAAAGCAGTTGCAAGCTGGTCGTCTTCGACTCCTTGGTCACGTTCTCATGATGCCCCAGAGAGCATTTCCAAAATCTTGTGCGCCTCACATGTACCGAAGACGGAAACGACTAATGAACCGGCAGAACATACATGGAAGCGACATGTCGTTAAAGACCTAGATCAACAATTTCGTCACGTTCCATTGAAAAGAACGAAGGCCGATCCCGATCCGTTCAGCGATGTCTTCCGAGCACCTATGGACCGTCGAAAATGGAGTTAAGTGACAAGCTGATGACGCCACTCTCATCAACGAAATGTCAGGTTAGATCGAGTTAGGTTACTAACACAGCCTTCTCCAACAGAATCATAATATATAACCTGTTAGTCATGTAAAATCAGTAAATTCCTTCAAAGATGCCCCAGAATCACTATAGTACAGTAACACATCAGGGGCTATGTCACGCGGGGTATTTTTTAAACTTTTGCATAAATCTCGACAAAAACTGCTCTGCCGAATATCTTGAAACTGCTATATCGTAGCTCTGCACTAGCCCTGCAGAGTAAATAATGACAATAACCCTGCAGAGTAAATAATGACAATAGCTATATATTGCTCCATAAAATGAGACCAAGAACACGCATATACATACCTCGAGTAGTTGTGGAGAACAGAAATAAAGTGAGAAAAAAAACGAGGGTAACAACTTTAGTTTACACACGAATGCTACAATGTTCGTTTGCTTTTACGTTAGTTCACAAGCAAAAGTAAAAACATTCTTTCAAAAATACGACAAATTTCGCTTGCGTTTTCCTTCGATCGCGTTCGTTTTTATGCAGTTATTTTTGTCCGTGACTGTACCATTTTCATGTATTCGGTATTTTGGTTTCATGGGCCATATTAATACCCGCTTTGACCGAGATCCCTGGGTTCCCTAAAATGGGAGGGTGGGTAGACTTCCTGGCATTTTTAGGTTCCCCTGGTTTATTCCCGCTGGCAAAATTTTGGGCTCCCCCGGTTCATTGCCTCTTGGCAAATTTTTTATTTACAATCGGTCCAAACTAAATAAGGTTTTATCAAAATTTGTACTAAAATTCCGTTCTGAAGCCAAAATTTGATTCGAAATAGCTTTTCTCTCCTCGAAAAACGTTTTGAAAATGTTTCTGGCACGATTTTTAACCGTTTTTCTATTGGCAAAATGCACCCTGGCAAAATCGGAACCAGCCCCCCCCCGATTCATGCCCCTTGGCGAAATTTTCAGCGAATCGAGATCCCAGCATCCTATATCCTAACTGAACAGAGTAGCAAAGCAATATATACAGCCTTATGGAAGCTTATTTACTCTACAAAATGAGCCCAGTTTGACACAGATAAGTACACCAATGGTCGAGTTAGAATAAGTAACGTGCTTTTTAGGCCCCTTCGGGATCCGATCCAAACCTTTTGGGCCGCCTTTTCGGGTGAAAAAATGTGGAATCGGGCTTCGCGCCTAATATAAATTGAGATTTCAAATCAGCAACATCGCGAAACTATGAGCCCTGCCAAAGTTGAGTTTTGCGAGTGAACCTAAAACCAGTAACGTGCATCGTCAAATTTTATCCCGCTAATAAGAATTCTCCACATCGCTCGTTTTGCTCACTACACTCAGCATTCAATATGTAACTGATTTTCTACTACGGCTGCCACTTAATGACGCTTAGCTGGCATTACACGTGTAAATTAGGATCTACATTACGTCGCAGAAATGACTTTCAGGCGAACAGTGGTCACTTCTATGTACATACTTGGAATGTGTAACAGTACCTTGGCCTGCCGAAAGCAATTTCGTACTGTCCGGTAAAGCTGCGTCGATCAATTTTACCGTCGACTTGATTGAATTTTGGATCAAATCCATACGATCTGTAAAATGTTGCTGAAACGAGTTATTGTTGAGTACGCAAACTAGACGAGACAACATAGACAATTTGAAGATTTTCAGTCTTCAGTATACATATTTATTAAATCACCAACTTGGTTTTCATAACGCTCTGCTTCCACCCTCTCGCTGCGGTCCATTGTCATGCAATAATGCCCAACAGTAATAGAAAGTAAACTTAAGTGCACAACCGCTTTAAGTCTATACGATTATAGCTTAACTGAATTAGACAGTTAGAGTAATTCGAAATTTATTACTTGAACTTACAAACTGGTACAATAAAAATGAATTATTGCGGAATATTCAAGAAAATTATTAACGTTAATTTAATTAAGAAATTTTAGCCAGTATGAAAAATAGTTTTGTTTAAGCCCACAGTATCGTCCAAACAAAAACTTAATGAAAATGGAAAAGAAACTTTACTTAATTCTCTGCACACTAACAATGTCACTTAGTAGAATCAAAAGTGTATCAAGGAATGACACTTCCCAACCCCTAGTGTTAGCCCGCGTTGGATAACACGGGGTTTTCAACCGTACTCCCCCTTAGTTCGAGGCAATGGGGCAAAGCACAACGACCCCCAGTTTTTTAGGGATACGGGGAGATCGGGCACTCAGTTTTGAGAGAGAAGCAGGCTGAACCAATGACAATTATCCAACCAATCCACTTCAAAGCTGAAGGCGGAGGAGTCCGATTTGCCCCTCGCTTCACTAGAAAAGTCCGATATATATTAACAAAACTACTGTGGTCGATGTAGTTTAACACAAACAAAATACCTCCGGAAATAAGTGGTAAGGCCGAAAACACCGTAACATTCAATACTGGTTAACATTGGCTGGGAAATATCACACGTTTCATCTATGCAGTTTTCAAAAGCGAAATTCGTTTATATATATAATTAATATGTTTAACCAGACATCTTATCTGTGTTACCTATTTTAATTATATTTTCCATAAAATTATACACATAAAATAATACAGCAAAAAATATACGCATACTGTACTTGGCAGAAAGAACCGTTGCGTTACGAACAAACAAATATCGAACAGAAATCAAACAATATATACCAATCCGCGAACACAGGTCGAACAAATTTAAAAAATGTGTGCCAAAAATTTCGGCCAATCTCGAACAAAACTTTAATTTTTAGAAAGAACTCCGAACGAACATTGAGCGAATATCGAACGCACCTTTCTATTGAGGTGAGTACTATTGTAATTCAAGCTCTAAACTTGAAAAAATGTTTACCAAGGCTTCAAAAACCACAACGATCACATATAGTTGCATGTAAAAAAGGCAGTAAAAGAAAATGCACTTGCCCAAGTAAGGGATCAGCCCAATCGGGACCCTTGAGTACAAATTCTACCGTAAACTCCACCGGATTGTAGCTTGGAAACGTAACATCCCAGTTAATTTTTTCAGGAGACAATGGAAAGCGTTGAACCTGAAAAATATATAATATTAATAAAATATATAATATTAATTATCAACAAGTCAGCTTTTTGAAGAAAAAATTAAGATATATATACTACAACAAATCTGCAGTTACGATCAGAATTAAGTGCTTATAAAATCGAACGCAGACGAAATCGAAAGAAAATGCAATCGATCGATCTTCGTTTAAACGAAATTCGTTAAACTAAACGCAAATTAACATTTTGTAATTTAAATTATTTTTTATTTTGACGCAATCGAAATTCGTTAAATTAAACGCGAAATAAGATTTTTTATTAAATTTTTTTTTATTTTGACGCGATCGAAATTCGTTAAATTAATCGACTTTCGTTTAAACGCAAATGATCGAAATCGAAAGAAACTTCGATCGATTTTTGAGCACTTAATTCTGATTGTAGTTAGGTTCTACACATCTAACAGTTCAATTTCGTCTGGATAAGATATTTTCGTAGCGTAGGGCTTATTACAAATAAAACAAATATAAAACTTTTGTTTCATAACTTTCACTTATCCGTAGTATCCTATACAAATGGAAAATGGGACAACACAAATGGGTTTCAGGTCAGTTCATCCGCATGCATATATTGACATTGGAATAAAAATAAATACAGTCACCATCATAATTAAGTGCACATAAAAGGAACACTAACGAAATCGAGCGATCTTCGTTTGAACGAAATTCGTTAAATTAATCGCAAATATTTTTTATTGTTACGCATTGGAACTTCGTTGAAATGATTGCAACCAATCAGTTCTCCATTGGAAAACGATTAAAAATGAACGAAAGTTCTATTTTGAGCACTAAATTCTGGATGTAATTGTAACAATACATTGTAACAAACCTACACTTAGCCAACATTTGGTTAAAAATATCGTGTTTCAAATTTTACAATAACCAGTTCAATTAGAAAGTGCCTGTCGAGAAGCTTAATGTTCTGGGTTTTATACAGTTATACAATATTTTTGAAATAATTATGTAACTGGGTAATAAACAAACTGTATTAACTTTGTAATACAAACACTAAGTAAGCCGAAAGTCTAATTTTTCAATATTGCATCACATTGGAATCTCCGCTTACAATAATTATCAAAACATTTTAACAACACTTAGTATTAGTAATGCAAGTTACAAGTGAATCCAAATAATTTATTTATGAATTCTGCATAAAAAAGTGATTTTTAAGCGAAAATATATTTTTGTTCAACTCTGGCTCCGATTTGGGGCTGCAGTAACGTGCACCATCTGGGCTAATGTTCTGGCTGCAGCGGCTCGATCACACTTCATGCAAGGACATGGCTACAGTTGACATAACCATTTCCAGCTTTGAACGGCTACAGTAACGAAGTTTATTATTGCAGACGGACGGTGGAGTCGCAGCACAATATTAATAACTACGCCATAATGAGCTAGGGAAGTTGTTATTTCCAATAGTCATGTTCATGGCCTGTTCTAGAAAATGCTCATCCTTTATTATATATTCAACAACATTTGTGTAGGTAATTTGAATAGTTTTGGAAAAAGTCAAGTCAACGCAGCCAAAATCATTTTGGGTCTGTTTAGATTTTGGCATTATAACCGGGCAGATCTAAAATCTAACAGCACCGCTCACCTTGGCTTCTGAAACGCATGACTATACTTCGTTCGGTTGAATCATATTTTAAACAAGACGCCAACATTCAGACTTACCTGAAGTACACTGCTTGCGAGTTTGCATACTTCCAGCTTTTCTTCATCCACTAAAAACTTTGAGAGATCGGTGGACTCAAACAAGTTAGCGATTGATATTAATTCAATCTACACGAACTTTTATCATAAAACGATTCTTGGTTCGACTGAGCACGAACTGGCTGGGACTGCGTTAAATCTGATTCTTGGACTGAGTACAGTCCCGGCCAAAAATAACTGCAATGGAAAACGAAATCATTGGAAATCGCAATCGATCTATATTTCTTTTAATCGCCATCGATCGAAATTTAGCTAAGTTTTATAATTTAAAATATATTTAATTGCACTAACATAAAAAATCGAAATCGATGGAAATGTCGTCTTATCAAAATCGGTCGAAATTTTGATTGATCAGTCTACACTTATTTCTGGCTGAAACCGTATGTTAACGGACGACTCAACTTTACCAGCTTACTTCCAGCTCTGGTCAAATGAAACCGTCAACGTGTCGTCTATAGTTTAAACGTTCATATTATGTAGCAGGGAATAACCGGAACCGAAATTTACCGGAACCGGAACTAGCAACCGGAACCGTCCATTTAAACCGGATCCGGAACCGGAACCTGGTCTTCGAAATTTATATATATATAGTAAAACAGATGATGGAAGAAATGAAGGTATACTGGATTTAAAATGCATTAAAAATAACTTTTACATTAAACTTAATGTATTGCGATGGTATTATTGCCTTTCTGAAACTTTAAATAGACTGAGGAAGCTAATAATGTTTATTTATCGATCAAATATGTCGGTTTTGGACATTCAGAGCAAAAAATGTCTTCTACTATACACCAGTGCGTATACTGCATCAAATCGAATGTATATACTTACAAAGCTTGGACCGTAGAATACACTTTCGCTCTGTCTCCAGTCGCCTCCCTTTACTACACATACATTTGTTGCATGTTCTTCTGTAGGAAACTTAAAATTATTGGTTTATATGATTCAAGAGAAAATAATAGATAGAAGGTAATTTTCTGATCAGTGGTCAGAGACACTGTTTAGGCTAGCGTTGGACAAACAGTGCGTACCAGTTAGATCATAATGATGATAACTTTCTAATCAGAATACTATAAATGAGACACACTGTGATGCTGCTCGCACAGTTTCAATAAATACAGTTCATTGCCAAGAAAGCAGTTTCTAGCTGCGTTGCAGATGGCATTAACTTACTCAAATTTAGCGTTTGATTTACCAAGTTTACAAGCGCACTGGCGGGTGCTTGACGCCGATTTATGTTACCCACCATTACCCCTAAGTACTTCTGCGTAAGCCATACTCTGTTATCGAGTTGGACCGGTTTAATTCAAACGTATGCCACAGACTTCTGGATGTGTAAAATAGCTGCTACAACCATCGACCTGGCTTTGATTTAACAAACTCCTGCAGGTTATTATGAAAAATTCCTGCTCAAATTATGTGCCCTATCTACGTTTCACACGGCAAATTGGTTAGTTAATCTTTTCTTTTGCTTGGTTGTATTGGAGCTTGATCATTGTATAATATATATTACATATTTTTGGATCAGATATGAAGCAAAAATGTGGAAAATTTCAAACAAAATTTTTAAACCGGAATTCCGGTTCCGGTATGGTTTTTGCCCTTTGCCGGAACCGCAACCGGAACACGATTTTCGCCGGAACCGGAACCGGAATTCCGGTTACTCCCTGTTATGTAGGTATGATATTAAGGATTACTCCATACATAGACATCTTGTTTCGCTTTTACATCATACTACAAACACGATGTATCTTGGTATATAATGAGACCAACGTACCTTACCGTCTGTCCGTGGATACTCCGAATTTACGCACTTGACATGGATCGCGGGCTTTGTAGTCACATTTTGTTGAGCCATCAGCGACCGTATTACGACAGGTCGAATTAAACTACGGTACATGAAATAATCGAATATAATCAGTAAAAAAATGACAGCAATACAGTAAGAATTACCCAGGGTTTCGCATTCCAATTTAAAGTTGGTAAATTACTAAAACCATTACTGAAAAATACAAGAGCACAAGTAAGTGTTATTAATTAGCAATAATTAGCTAATTATAATTAATTAGCAATAATTAACTACTTAGCATGCAAGATAAAATCATAGAGCTTTAAAAGCCACATATTCATGATTAGCGACATCGAAAACCGCCGAGAGTGAAAAA
The DNA here is from genome assembly GCA_030248225.1 of Trileptium ribeirensis. Taxonomy (NCBI): domain Eukaryota; kingdom Metazoa; phylum Nematoda; class Enoplea; order Enoplida; family Thoracostomopsidae; genus Trileptium; species Trileptium ribeirensis. Next base: position 32,965 of record JASANE010019524.1, read on the forward strand.
TCTGCAGTTTTGATGTGATTTTAAAATTTGCACAAAGTTAACTAATTAATTAACTTATCAGCTATACGGTCAAGTTTTACAGCTTCAGAAATGCCATATTCGCATACAGTGACATAGAAAACCCTTCGTGTGCAGCTTTTTCATTTCTGAGCCCTTTGAAAAAATTTTCAAAACATTACCTAACTAATAAATAATTAGTAATTAGTTAATTAACTAATTAGCATGTTTTAGTATCCTCAAATAGTAATAGACACCAGATTCATAATCAGCATGGCGAGATGTAGTATAATATTCATTGAAAAATAACCAATTTTTGTTTGAAGATGCTAAAAATACTCTAACAAGTTTAACTAATTAGTTAATTACTAATTAACTGAAATAAATTATTAGAAATATGTCTCGCTCATTAAAGATATTAGGCCTTTCAAACAAAAGAATTTAAAATAGACGCAGTAGTTAGCACGGACGGACAGACAGACGGTGCCGATTTCCCCCTCTGACGAAAACAAAACACTTCGGTTCACTCTGCTCAATACCTAATTAGTTGAGTGTCGATGTCAAATAAACCTGGAGTCAAAAACATTGTTCGAACCACAAGGTTTAGGTGGAGTCAACTGCGGTAACCTCGAAAGCAAATGAAATAAACAACTCAGCTTTAGAACCGAAAGTTGCTGACGGAGCCACATCAAATGCTCAACCAACTTCAGCAAGCGCATTTCGCATCGATGCATGACAAAATATCAGCATATTATGTGATATTTTAAGCATGTTTAAAATCCGTGTTGCGATACAAGAATAAACTACCCGCAACCAAATTAAAATATAGCAAATGTACTCAGTATCACTTGCAGTAAATTAATATGTGGTGAAACACTGCCCAATCTTAAAGCGTTATGAATTATAGTAGGGATGTCATTAAAATTAATAAAAAGGCTGTTTAGTTTTTGAATTTTGTCTGAAAATTGTTAGCTATAAAATAGAGAATTGCGTCAGCGACACAACGAAAGGATTATATTTTCACTCCTCCCTATATTCCGCATGGTATTGCTATTAGAATTTTTCCTTTCCTCGAGGTCGCTATAAAATTTGTCTTCCACATTATACTGGCGGAATCGCAGATTGTTATCTACAAAATACATCAGTGAAACTAACTAGATATCCCTTCAACACGAATGTATGTAATTCAATTCCAAAATACATTCAGCATGTTAACAATACCATTAAAACACAAGGCGTAAATAGACAGTGGAGATATGTTGTACGAGCTAGTGTTGGGCAACGGCCGGAATTTTCTTTGGCCGGCCGGCCGCTAAATTTTACTGGCGGGCCCGCGACTTCTCCGCTATTATCTAAAAATATTGCCAACAGACGTTGCCTAGATTGTTTGCCAAAAGTTTTATGTGATATTTTCTTAAAAAATAAATTTTTCGGTGATGATTATGCACCAAGATTTTAATGCTCATTTCGAGTCTTCAAATCTTATTAATTAATATGCGGTACACGTGATTCAATATGCATTCAACCACTACATATTTACATTTAAAACCGCACGCTCTTTACGCTGCCGTTTCTATTACTGTGTAATATATATCTATCCAATGAACTTCAAAAAACAGCTTACTTTTTAGAATAAAAGGTCTATAGCGATCATAATTACCTGGCAACCTTTCATAATCAGGGAATAAGTAGTAAATCAGATATTGCTCTGCACTACCATATTTGCAATTGTTTTATATTTTTTGCATATATGATAAGACAAAGTCGAAACCTAGTGGTTCCAGCGGTTGCGTTCTAAAGTATTCCGATATATCCACAGTGGGCAGTGTAACGCCTCGTGTACCGGTTTACCTCGCCGCCCGGCCAATAATGGCAGCCGCGGTGAAACTGGGACGAGCGGCCTGTGGCTTTTCCGGCCGGTGCACAACACTACTCCGAACGCATACAATTTCTTAACACAGTACGTGGATTATTAAAATGCAATTTAATACACACATCATACTATGGTAATGAAGAACAGTCTTAGCCAAAAAACACACATTTACAATTGGACAATTTTCGCAGTACATTATATCGTACAGTAATGAATTTATTAATAAATATATATGTTCCGAAATTGATCTCCTAAAAACGTATGCCAACCTAACCACAGATGTTGTTGGCATAACGTGGTAGTAGCATAATTTAATTTCCAATAAAAACATATTAATCAGAACACATTTGGTATTGGGCACATTCTAACAACGGTTTGCGATGTATTTCATCTGGCTTCCTGAAGGCACTAAATTATTCCTGAGTGGACAAACTTTCCATTCACACCTAGACGTTACTTACGAACGTTATGTCATAAATCAATCTACGGTTCTGTTGAGTTTAAGGCAGGGTAGTAGATTTCTCAGTTATACCGCGGAAAATGGTCATTTTTGAAACTATGCCGGAAATTTGGTACCATTCTGTAACAGGACCGTGCCGGCCCGTTACGCGTATTTTTCATAATTTTGGCATAAAATCGCCTGAGAACACTAAGGAACTCATTTGGGGTAGGCATGGTATGATGCTTGGTGCCGTGGTTCAGTGGCAACACTGTTTTCTCGCTTATCAAAATACGTCGTATATTATCGATTGATCACTTTTTACCATATTATGCCGTATATTATATACCTAAATTAATGCCGTATATTATCAATCGATCACTTTTTACCATATTATGCCGTATACCGTATGACTAAATTATCAATTGATCACTTTGTACAATATTATGCCGTATATTATCATTTGATGACATTTTGTATGATTGTTGGGACGATGTGTTACGCAAAGCGGTTCGGATCGAATAGCGAGAACTTAGGTTACTCCAATTGATTTGAGAGGCGTTACGCGAGTTGGAAATCGAGCCCCTTCACTGATACAAAAGGGAATCACTCGGAGCTTAACCGGTCGTCACTAAACACTAGGATTTACGGCTAGGACCGTCCGGGAATAGGTGGCCCTGACTGATAAAGTCCAATCAATAGATTTGTAAAGATTGAAACTGAGAATATCACGCCTACCAGGTTTCAGCTCTGTGTACTGAGCATTGGTCGTGAAAAGCAACAAGCCGCAGCAAGTTGAAAGTAAGAGTGCGATAGTTCCGAGATTGAAGAAAACGACGGATATCGGGTAATTTAACGGCCTGCAACCGTCTGGCGTACCATGATCCAGGAAATAGCCGGAGCATGTCGATAGAGCATTTTGAGATCAAACTGCCCCGGACAACAGAAGAACCTTGCTCTTAAATTGCAACGATAACCGCTACTTACGCTAAGTTGGGTTGTCATGACAGAAACAAGACTGTTACTTTTTCCATATACTTATATCATACTATATATGTGTGTATGTGTCTCTTAGGCGACTGCGTATGGATACAAGGCCCCTGAGCCACCCCTCACATCCTTGAACGTTCCCCCTTGAGCGTATCTCAGGTAAAACCGTCCTTTTGTCTTATTACCCCGTTGTAACACATGACTGATTTAAGCCCCACCCTCCTACATCTTCGGCGGCGCATCCCTCTTCTAAACTGGTGCATGCGACCCCTCGTTTTGCTCATCTCACCTAAACAAACCCAACGACATGCACCGGACCGCCGCCCGATTCTCCGCTGTACTCATTCAAAGATGCCCCAGTTTCTTCCGCCAACCACTGGTGGGCGCCAATTATCCGAGATTTTTCTCTTAATTCCAAAACAAGCGAACTGCCCCTCGTTGTGTTCGTCTCGTCGAGATGTCTCCAAAAATACCCCGGCGGGTCACCGCCAGTCGCCCCGAATAACTCGGGATGGCCCACGAAAGCACCCCTAGCATCATTGCCACTCTCTCTCTAGTCGTGTTGATTTTAACACCCCTTTAACCCCTGCATTTCGGACAAGGATATCACCCCTCATTCGAATCGCCATCCAATGGCGAGGGCAACGATACCGTTAAGGCGGGAGAGCCCGCTGTATTGATATATGTCGCAACCCACATGTGGGTGCCGACACGATATGACGTCCACCCCCTCGTGTTTGGTATCAATAGGCCCCATTTTTCGTTCTGGGACCGAATCTCACCCCAGCCCCTCGAAAATCCCCCGGTATTCCCCTTGTCCCGCTTCCCCTCCAGCGCCCTCTAGCTTTCTCCTCGTTGTCCTTTCGTGTTCTCTTCTTCGCTTTCTCTAACCGACTTCTTTGGTCGGTCGCTTTTGTTGTTGTTGTTGTCGTGTTGTGTGTGTTTCTGCTGTACACTCGAGCGACCTCTCTGTCGCTCGGGTCGCCGTTGTGTCTAGTGTGTGTTCATGTGTATGTGTGTATATGTAAGCATAGATATATATGTATGTAAGGACATGACACGAATCGGACGGACGAGGACAAAACGTACAAATTTCGCTTAAATTTGTAAGTTCTACGGACGGACTGGACATGGACGGTTGGGAAGAAAGAAGGTGTGTTTAAGGCCCTCCCGCGTGTTTCCGAGGCCCCCGACCCGTTAGTAGTCCCCTGGAGGATGCTTTGCCTACAGCCACGAGATGGGTCCATTCCCGTCATCGGTTCCCCCCTTTTCGACGTGTAGAAACCAGCTTGATCAGTTAGAAATCGCGAAAGAACGTGGTTTTTGACGTTCTGAGATGTCCTCATGCAAAAAGTCAGTCCAAAAGTCCGTGACAAACCTCCTTAAGTCGAGTTCTATTTTGGACGCTATGGGCGGATGCACGGGATGGTAGAAAATTGTAGGAGAAGAAGACGAAGTCTTTCTGATTCCCCGTGGTCTTAGGTAGGACAACTCAAAACGGACGCTTCTTTCGTCCATGCTTTGCATGACTTGCATCTCTTGAGACAGGATTACTGAATTTTCCTGAGCCGACCAAGGTAAAATTTTCCAATGCTTCAGAGCTGAAGCAATAGGGGCATGCTTTATTAATTGCATTTATGGTTTACAAATTATCAGCTTAGTTGACCGTTCGACGCTCATGCCGTGTTTGAGCTTGAACAGACGTGTAGCTTAGGAACGGAGGACTAGCTTCCGTTAGGCTTTAGGAAGTCCCAAAATTTCGTTTATCCGAATGAGGTTAGAAAATTTGGAAATATAAAAGATTAACAAGTTCTAGGTACCTCAGCTTGAGCTTAGGGTGTTTGCTATTCCTAAGGAGCAATGTTAATGGATTGTCTCGGTTAGATTGTTAGGCTCTTGTTTCAATACCAATGCTGTGTTCACATATTACTAAAAGTTGTAAGATCATTGTACCAGGGTAGGCAAATTTGATAGACATGTTAAATAAACCCGAATTTCACTCGAACGACTCAAGAGCTACTAGGCGACTCCCCGACCCCGACGTGGTCCAAAAGGCCGGAGGGACGATGCCCCCAGCCGTTCAAAATCCCGCCAGCCCTCGTTTAGTGCCACGCGCCGACAGCTCGAAGACAATACATTATACCATTACTCTAAAAAATTACTTCGATGGAACTATCAATATTACTGAGGTTCAACATAGCATATTTACATGGCCCACGTTCTGGACTAACGTCCGAGAAATTGACATTACTAAAACGGTTCGACGGCGTGTCCCAACGCGACATTCAGTAGTTGCTCTCTTGCGGGAGACACACCCCGCGCTCCCGCAAGAGAGCAAAAATAAAAAAATAAATATGTTTATTTTCTTTATTGGGCTTGTAAAAAAATAATATGTTTACAAGCCCAATAAAGAAAACTTCCCCCTTTCGCTCGGACTATTTTCGTATTAAACTGAGCGGGAGCAAAACCCTGTTGTTCCTTCGAGGCGACTTGATCGCTGAGTTTAGCTTGGTTTCACTATTTATCCTGAGTTGCCCGTTAGGCTATGTACTATGTATGCCCAGAGTTCCGTTTTCAGCCTCCTTTTTCTCTTTCTCTTGCTTTGGATTCGATCCTGCAAGGGGAATTTAAACCCGCTGCAGAATTACACGTCTTAACCAGTCGACTACAACTACTTAGGAATATCGACTACTACGTCGATGATAATTCGACTGCACTGTTGTGTTCGAAGGCTAAGGCACTAGGATAAGCGATAGAGAGAGTTGAAGAGAAGACAACCAACAAGAGAAGGAAGGGGCGCAGACGCGTCATGGCCCAACCGCTTCGTGCCCTTTGTTTGGAACTACCCCAAGATTAGAAAATAAGTCTATGGAACCTATCGGCGGGGCACAGAGCGGCCGCGTGTCGCGCCCCCTTCCCGCCCCTAATAAAAAACAGCCGCGTAGTCGAAGTGAAGTCAAATAACCAGGCTCGCCTCTAGGGGCGGCCATGTAAGATGCACGTGCGATCGCATCGTGTCGTGTCGCGCCACAACAACGCCCCTTCACCCGGAATCTGATGAATTATTGTGCCCCCCCTTTTCCCTTTCGTTTCTCGGTTCGGTCAGTGGTATCGTGTGTTCTGTTGAACCCGGGTGCACCGAGTCACCCGAAACGGTAAGACGAATCAACGTGTAGGCGATACCTCGCGTCAGGACAAAACAGTCGATGGCACCCAGGAGTACCTCACCGCCGGTTTTGCACCGAGTAGCGACCCAACCACGTGCTGCTAGCGTAGAACTCGCATGGTCAAGCCCTGTTGCCGTTTTCTTCCTCATGCCCCGTCATGTGTCCGTTACCGCGTGTAACGAGCCGTTGTTTAAAGTTGCACTCTTTAAGGAGCATTTTTCGGAAGCAATCTAGGGCCCTTGCTTTTCGCACCCCATAGCTGAAGAGTCGCTAACATTGAGCGGAAGCAAGGATAACCGCCCCTAGTCCGCGAATATGCGGGAGTCTGCACGCTCCGGCGCCACCTTTCTGATTTAACACCCTGTGCCCCACGGTCTATCGTACCGAAGTGACAGCAGCGAGTTATTATTAATCTCTCCTGATTTGATCTACTTAACCCGTATCGATAGCCACCGGAAACACTCGTCCCACTGATAAACATTGATCATTCAAATAAACTTTATACCATAGGCACCGAGTATAGCGTTAATCTATACCGAGATGATGGAAACACTGTTGGTTTGTCCGCTCGGACGAGCAGGCCCTGCCCGCCATGGCTTGTGGACGAGAATGTCCCAAGCACTGGCGTGTACGGCCTTCTGCTATTATTGTTTGGTCATACGAATCCGGAGATAGCGCAAGGGTAGCCCACACGAAAATTAGACGTATATAGCCCATTAGATCTAAAAGTTTACTAGGAACATTTTCGTCCGCTGCGCTCCAAACCCAGCAGGAGTTTTGACAGTCAAATTATTAGTTCTCAAACTCGAATCTATTGAGGAAAGCAGGCCACGTCGTTGACCTTCCGACATTAAACTCTCAGGCCTTGTCGGAACCCTGTAGGGGCCACATAGGCTACACTGCTTTCCCGCGGAGAATATTAGTGCCTTAACCAGACAAAACAACTTGAGTTTCAACTGTCTATGGCAATTTTCAAATCTTACTCCAGCTTTTCACGCAAACTAATTGACTTAAACAACTTCCGATGAGACTAAGATAGGGAACGACGGCCAAGCGCCATGACCTGTGAGCAGGTGTCGGTGCTAGCCTCCCTGGGGGACCTCAGAAATCATGCCGGAAACTAGACGCGTGCGCAACCAATCGGGAGCGGTCCGAACACACCCCGTGAAGCGCGCATGTGGCCTGCTAAGCTCCGTAGCTTCTTGGGTCCGACCAACAGAATAGGGTTAAAACTTTCACGGTCCGCACTTGAGGTTACGATAGCCGTGGTCGTATGGGCATGGTGTCAGGAAGTTGAGCCATGCAGCTGCGTCCCGTTATTACATTCTACTGGGCTCGAGGAGGCGGCTCAGAAAATGCCCACTTCGGCTATATTTGTGGCAAAAAAACTTATTTACAATAGTACCCAGAATGTTTTTCTCGATAAAGATATAATTTTATATCATTCAAAACCCATTGATGAAAGGAGTCGAATAATACAAAAACCACGCTAACAGCTAAGCCTGCGTTATTAACCCATGAACCAACACAGCTGAGTTTTACGTCATTCAACTGGCTACGTCGGTGTGGTTCGAATAATATATAAAACTGAAGAGGAATTTTTTCGAAAATTCTGGGCACCAAGGCACCATTGGTAACCAAAAAAGTTCCATAAATATAGCCCAAACGAAAAGTACCAGAGTCGTCCCATCGAGCTTAGGCGAGCGGCATCAAAACTCCCACGGTAGCTTTAAAAATTGCCATTTTCGGTATATGGGCGGCATACAAAGCGGACAACCTATAAAAAATCAGGCAAAATGTTTTATGGGCGAAATCGAAAATCACGCTACGCTGTTTTATCAATACTATACTAAAAATAAGCTGACATGAATAATGTGACAAACCTAAGCGGTGGAGGGCCGCGCCCCACCCTGTCGTTGAATTACTTAGTACTCGACCAATACGTGACACGGGTCAAAATACATATATCTTTCCATAACTAGCTAGGAATACCTAGAGCCACTTTCTGGCGCAGCATAGAGCAGACATACGCTAACATTTATCGTCGTCTAAGCCCAAGAAACGCTTAGGCTCTACGTGACAAGAAATATAACTTATAGCGGGGATTCGGCAGCACCCTCCGAATAGCGCACTCTATACAAGACTTGAAGCTTAAGATTAGCACACGGAGACCGGCATGTATCTCAGTAAGGCCCCTCAAATTTACCTTTGCTGGCGTTTATACGACCTGCAACCCTAATAGGGCCACACTGAGTGAAAATTAGTAGCGGCAGCATTTATTAATTGCGTTGACTACAGATGCAGAGCATCTTCTGCTACTCCACTTGAGTAAACAGCATGCGAGGCACTTAACCAGCACGCAACTCCAAAATTTACGAAGAAACCTTGCGCGATACCGGAAATCAGTGCAAACACTTATACTTAAAGCTAAACATACATATATGCAATAGGCCACGCATCGCCTGCAAACGGAAAGGTTTAAAGATAACCTATAACAAACTCAGACAAAGGATGAACGGTAAGTTGGCAGTATACATACGGAAAAACAAGACAGGCTCCCACCTCCAAGAATAACTGCAGAAAGTATATACTTTCGGAGCAATGTGACAATAGTCGACAATGAAACAAAACAAAATAAGCACCTTCTTCGACTGAAACGCTACCTCCAGGGACCCAACAAAATTTCATTCTTCGACTGAAACGCTACCTCCAGGGACCCAACAAAATTTCACACCACGATTATATGTGTCGTACATCGCTCAACTACTGTTGCTATATTAACAGACAAGAACTACGTAAAATGATTTACTTCATATAGTTATAATACAAAAATATATAGTTACCGATACAGTATTCCTGGAGTGAAATATTGTTGTATTTGAAAACACAACGCTAAAACGCTTACAGCATGTTGAAACAGAACTCTAAAAAAAATTTTAAACATTTAACAAACCTTTATACATATTTTGCAGAATCTAGTGGCCCGTGACACTGTTATTTTTAGATGAATACACTATAATATAAAAGTTGCATTTTGGAAAATCAAGCATGAGTTTGTTAGATCTTTGTTACCCATTTGCTCAAATTCACTCCAAAATACTAGAACCTAACTTTTGTAGTTTGTTGCTATTATTGCATTTTCGTTTTAATTTCCCTATTTTTGCAAAGAACATGAACCTATTAAATCTAGTTACTCCTTTTTTAATAGAAATTTGTTATTGTCTTTATTAGGAGACTTGTGCCCAAATTAAAATCCCTGGTGTTTAAAATGGGCACCTAGTATTCATGTGTATTAAAATTTTTCTAAATCACATAGTTCACATGGTTTCTAGTTTTTCCCATTTAAAATGTCCATATACTGCGTATTTCTACCACACTATATTGCTTTTGGGTTATCTACTAATTTTCTTGAGTTAAAGAAGACATCTTTCCGGTGAGAAGGTGGAAAATAAATTTTGGATAACATTTAAAATACCACATACCCGGCAAACCCGACTGATATATCCGGGTTCGGACACACTGGCGTAGTAGCGCCCCTGATTAATAAACACACGAATCCTTAATCAAAATGATTAACAACCACCACCGTGAATGGAATACCGCACAAAAAATATGATTAAAAATTTAGGACCCAATACTATATTTACATATTCACTGCTTTAAATAATTTTTATGATTCAATGGCAACAGTTATGAGAGAAATTCAACTGCATCAATATAATTACGAATTTTCAAAACGTATGGCCACAATACAATTTTTCTAACAAAAACTCGCACACGAATAGTGCGCAGCAAACGATAAAGCTAAACAATGTTTTTGAAGAATGGATTTCGGTTTTTTGCGACATATTGGCGACTGGCACAATATTATCGTGATCGTTTGGTGAAATTAAGAATCACCGATTCATACCATCAGAAGAAGCAGCTCGTTATTACTCCAGAATAGTTTTCTAGTCTTCGTATTTAAGTAATCTAGGGATGTAACAATTACTGAGTGCTAAAAAGATGCGAAACAGTGCATTTAATAGACATACTCACGGTTTGTCCAAGCACATATATTCGATGAATATTGAGCTTAGGTGTAAGTATAAATATCTAGACAAAATTCAGAACAGATATATTTTAATTATAGATTATTGAGATATATCATAATGCGCGAGTAAACTTAAAATGACCCCGGCAACCATCCTATTTTGTATTTCTAGATAAAATTTGTTACGGAACGCTTTTTGGTCAAGTGATATCCATCGTAAAACTGTTCGCGAACAGAACGCTCTAACCAATCTAGCTATTTTGTGATCGCGAAAATTGAAGTAAAATTACCCAAATGTTTGAGAACGAAAATTTGTCCATTTGATTGTGACGTCACTTATGCATTAAATATGTTCGCCAACACTGTATAATCCAAATTTAAATAATACATTAGGGAACAGAATTTCTGCAAACAAGATCAATTTCTGGCACTTGAAGTCGATTCTGCCAATTTTCGGTTAGCGAAAACCGAATGAAATTAAGCTTGTTTTCCGTAAAGGGTAAGCTATTCGATATCGGTAATGACAGAACAGGATGGTTGGCGGGGTCACCTTAAGTTTACTGACGCATAAAAACGTTGATCAAAAACCAGTTAGGAGTTTTCACAATGTTATTAGCCGGAGCACCGCACCTTGTTTCACAATTATGGTATCACTATTAAAAAATCGTATCCATTGCTTTTAGAACTAGAAGTTTTTCATCGGAAAACAATCTTTTCACTGAAAATTACCAGTAGAATTTCTTAAATTTATAGTAAAACGACACTGGCACGACAAAACCCTGAAAATAATTTGAGAAAAAAATCACTACAAAAAATTACTAAACGCTAGAAATTATCGCATTTTATATCACCGGTCATTAATAGCTACTGAGCGTATTACAAAAACATTACCTGAAAATGAAATTACTTAAATCTTTAATTATTCTAGAAAATAAGGAAAGTTGAATAACAATAAATATATACGACAATACTAAAAACAAAATGTACAAATAATTTATGTTATTTTAAATAAATCCATCACAACAGAAACAGATTACTGAATGATTCCAGTAGGAAAGACATATTACAAAAAATTTTACTATTAATTCTATATAGTACTATATTGGAATCTCTTTTATTTATATTACGTTTACAATACAACTTTGCGCAAACAACGTTATTAAGCAAACTTTGTTGAAACATATATTCAAATGCCGCTAAGGACCAGGGAGGGTAAAAATTAATAGGCCCTATTAATTGATTGGTCTTGATTTCCCAATTATTTTGACGGGTTGGATTCCAATTATTTAGGCTATGTACTTCACGCAAAACAGGGTACTGAGAAGTAGATATAGGGCAAAAATAAAGCCTGATTTGACGCATACATCTATAGGATACGCAAGAATAATTGTGTTTCTGTTGTTTATGTGATGTACATATATGACCTGTGATATGTATATAAATATGCTGTGAACGCAAGAATGGAATTAAGTGTGTACAAGAAATAAAAACACATGATTAAGTGCTAAAATAATGAAACACTTCAATTAACGCATTCTATTTAAGGGACGCCGTCTTACTGTCTAAACAATGTAGACTGGTAGACTCTGCTTGCTACATGTTGGAAAAGATGGTCATCTGATAAATAAACGATTTGGACAATGGCAAACGCGCAACGTGACACAATGAAAATTATGCCTTAAAATGGCGATATTGTATAAATTATTGACGCACAGTAGCCATATATGGGACACAGTAACCAAGTAAGGAGTCATGAGGAAAGTTTTTGATATTGCCCATTTGAAGGACATACTGGGGTAATCAAACTGAACTAAACTTCAACTAAATAACGCTTCATCTTGCTTAACCTGATCTGAAAATTTATTTTTTATTGCATTAGCCACATTTTTGGCACAAAATATCACTAAATTCAGGGGAAAATTTTTTATGAAAAGTAGGTACAATGAAACGTTTTGCTACTCTGAAAAATGTTCACTATGTACAACAAGGGTCAACTAATCTTGAAGATAAATACATTATATATAACGTTAGAAATAAAAACATCTTGGGGCGGGGCTTGCATGCAATCGTGACTTAGTCTAAGACTTATTATAAGACTCATACAAGGAATACTTAGAACATATGTTACATTTTGCTTATGCCCGTCATGGTTCGCCTATAACTGTATATCGAAGGTTCCTCAAATAAACAGCGACGTCGAAAATGAATAGTTAGCATCTTGAAAGATGAAGCAAATAAAAGATATAGACCTGACTGCAAAAGATATATGTAGACCGGCAATACTCCCTAACCACACGAGAGCTATTCAAATATTAATGGTCTCATTTTATCGAGCGATTCATATTCTAAATAGCTGCATTTGATTTACTGTAATTGCATTAAATACGCTGTATGGCTGAGTTAAAATCCATTTTCGAATGGATCTATGGGACCCAAAACACACGAAAACAGTATTATATCCGTAAGCATTCGAGTTGTATGGGTGTTATTGGTCTCATTTTATGGAGCAAGTCATCTTCTATGTCGCTGCGTAGTGTGTTGCTATTGACATTGTTTAAGCTGCACGGCTGTGGCAAAACGGCGTTAAAAATTTGTCCCTTCATAGGACAACTGCCCTTTATTTGTATATCACTGTCCTTTAAATGATTCGTAAAAAATCTGACAAATATAAACTTCATATATTATAACATTAGTGGGCAGACGCATTAAAAAGGTTGATGCCATTCTAGAAAATCGATTCAGCTTATAAATTTCATTGGATTAACGAATTGGGATGGAAGGCGTCCTCAAAGTTATTCTTGAAAAACGTCGATTGAAAGGATGTTCAGTTAAAATGCACAAATTATTAGAAACTATTCATTATTTAAAAGGTATTCTCCAAACGAAGAAAAAATAACACCACAATAAAGTTCAGTGTACGACGCGCACAGTAATATAAATTATTGTCATGTCCTATGATGTCACTAAAAATATAAGATTTCGCAAACTTTTATTGTCCCTTATTTGGGCGTATTCCTTATTAGGAAATTATACTGTACTCTAATATATTATACACGGTGCCACAGTATAGCAGGAGCCATGATCCTTCAGCATCCTGGCTTTAGGCACGCCTTCATTCCCACCCAATCCATTTAGCTAAAGCTGTAAAGTCATAAATCCATAATATTTCTGTTGTGTATTTATCGTGTTCTGTAAGCTATCGTGCCAGTAAAAACTTAGAATCATTTTGTTACGAAGCGCCGATATTAGCGCCTATATATAGTATAATGTCAATAATTGTTGTTCCGACTATTGCAAGTAATAATGACCAGTTTTGCGAAACAACATTGTTTATATTTGATTATGTTCGTCTTTATGCTGTTTTAAGGATGGACATTAAGATACATACTGGTGTAGTGCGTATCATTGCAATTAACTGCAATAAATAATTGGTGGACGTCGCAGTTATAACAATTGATTGGTCAACGAATAATTGATGATCTGCCAAATAAGTTTTACAGCCTCTGTTAAGGGCACGATTCTAGAGCTAAATATACACCATATTTTAACTGAACCACTTTATTAACCGCATATCAAAACACAAAGACATTTAAATTACTGACCCACGTGCAGCGCAGCGAGGTGTTTTCTTGCCGCTGGGGTTCTTTGCCAGGAAATGTGTTCGCTAAAATGTTGTTCGTACCAAATATATTAAACGTTGTATCTAAACCAGCTCATAATACTGTTCCGCTCGCAATAGTATTTGGAATTTTTTCCAGTTATAGACAAGTTCGTGGATTGAACTAAACTTTTTTACATTCAATGTTCATTCGTTCGAAGGTCCACATTGTAATTCCGGCAGATGTATTGTAATATAACATGCAATATTAATTATAACATATTCCTGTAGTGTGACTGTCACACGTGCTTTCAACTTTCGTTGTGCCTTCAAAACAATAATTTCGATAATAAAGTGAGTAAGTTATAAATGTTTCAAAATTCTCAAACATACAGTTACGAAACGATATAAACTCAAATCTTTGCCAAAAATTCGCTCACGAAAAATTAGTAACAGCTGTTCCGTTTTGGTGTTACTGAATGTCTGTCGCGAGCGATTTACATTTATTTGCGTCGTATAGCTGTAAATGCTCGAGAATCGAAGCAGCCTGTGAGGAACGTCTAACTTATACAAGAGTCACCGCTCATCGTTTCGCTACAAATACATACATACTAGCTATAAATGTTATGGTTAATATCAATATTATATAAAAACATTAGCGATGTACAAATAAAAACATTGTAGTAGTACCTTTTAAACACCATTAGACAAAAATGTTTGCAACATTACCTACTATATGAAAAAATGTGGCATGATTCACATAAACTATGTACAAGCGAAGCAGTATAATTTCATTATTCATTGATAAAATAATAAAATATCATTCTTTTGTTGTAAACAGCTGGGGATACGGAGGAAGCCCCCTAATCTTGTGATAAATACAAAGTACGCAACGGTTTTAACTAAAATGATAGCTGGGATTTCGACACCATGATATTTATATTCCGAGGAGCGAGGGGCAAGCCTAGCGAAAAATATTGAGTTTGTATATTTCTACGGTGTCCGTTTCTGGGACTTGGGGTGACACGCATGACTTAATTTCAGCCGGAAGGATTCAATCGTGCGATAGCTCATTCCAAGGTTTGGATCTCTTTTTGTGCCCAACGAGAAAACGGATACCAACTCCTTCCGGATATAAAGCAGAGGGTTTTGAAATACGACGAAAAATCACACTACTTATTATACCTCGACAACCCTTGGAAATATCCTAGTCTCCAGAACTAATACTTCACTGCGCGGCTTTCTGAGGATGTAGCATTTGGGTCAACAAGGGATTTTAGATCGAACCGTGAGATCCATACCACACCAAAACACATCTCCATTGAGCAATTCACCTTCTATATAACTACACATAGCGTCATGATTTACCTTGAAGGGTTGAGTCAAAATGTGTTTTCAACAGACCCATGAGACCCAAAATATACGAAAAGGTCAAAATCACCTCAAGCTCTCCAATGTACGTATTGCGTTTTGCAGACTAATTTACCCTATATATAGCTGAGAAGTGTGCTGCTCGTATTATTTATGCTTCAGACTTGAGTTAAAAAATTTTCAACGGGCGCATGAAACAAAAAATACACGAAAACGGCAACATCGCAGCACCCGCTTTAGCTATATGAGTGTTATTGGTCTATTTTTATAAAGCATAACATCCGTTATGTAGTTGCACATTAAACACTCAATAAGAGAGTGTTTAATATATATGCATGGCTAGTAATAACATGCTGATTTTAGGCTCATTTTAGAAGTATATATATATGGACTATATAACTGTGTGCGACTCTGTAAATTACATATTCAACATTCAGAATTCGCCAATTTGGCAATGAGATAAATTACTAGTCCATTGACTAAAATAGCAACCATATTATATCAATTTACATGAACCCACATCGCTTTGTGATTGTTACACAATACTAGCTACAAACATTGTGTAATTTTTTGCAAAATGGTACGAATTGTTATAGCAATTATTACATAGTAACACAAACAGTCGACGATAGTTGATTCTACTGAAGCATGTGGCACATTTTACCTTTGCCTAGTCAGCGGTAAGCACGGTAAGTTGCGATCGTTTTCCGTCTTACACCAACAAAGGCTAATTACCCACTTAGTGGAGGATAAACAAGACTACCCCACCCAAGTCCTAGGACCAGCAAAACTATACCCTATGTTCTTAAACCGCCAATTCTATACTCACTCCATGTTCCTGTACCACCAAATCTATACCCATAAAGTTCTTAGACCACCAGATCTATGGCAACAGGATTTTGACCATCAAATTTATACATGTTTTGACCACGAAACCCAGAACCATAGGTCAGAAAATGGGGAGGGAGTCTGAACTTGGCGGTCCAGGAACGTGGGAGGCATAAATTTGGTGGTCCGAGAACCTGTACTATACATTTGGCGGCCCAAGAGCACCAACTAGTGTCACGCTCTTCAGCAGAGTCGACTATCATCGACTCTTGGTGATCAAAGTATACACAATGCATGACGATATCAAGTTATGGAATTACGAGAACAGCATTTCATGCACAGTGTACGAATAACATTATTCGCGCTGACACGATCGTGTCCAAAATGCACATTACTTTATGTAATAAATTATTATCTTACCAATATACGCAATATGCAGCAATTAATTAATTTAAAATTTACTAAAAAATTGCCATACAGTCTAAATCGTGCAAAAGATCTTTTAACCGACACTGATCGAAACGTCTATAATAGCGATAAATATTTGCACCTATTTTGTGGTCATGACTCAAAGTATCTACGTATACATTTCTCTATTACAAATCGTTCATTAATAATGACAAGGTACGTAAATTTACCTCGCAAGGAAAATTAGTGAATTTCTAAGCACATGAACCATCACTGAGGAAAACTAATTTTTTTGGGATCAACGAAACTAATAATCATTAATGAGAGTAATATATCTAAGTCATCGCAAATGTGCAGTACCAGAAATGACAATGGACTCTCCAACAAACTTCGAAGAGATCTTTAAAGAAGTAATTTGAAAAAACTTTACAATTCTTATAGAAAAGCAAAATCACAGCATCATTCGAACAAATATAGAGCGAACAGCATTCATCAAAAGTGTCCTGTGAGCAGATTATTATAATTACCACTAGAAATGTTACAAAAAATTTTGTGTTTCAAATTTTAAAAACGCATTGCGGCTTTGTAATTAAAATGGCATCCTGACATCCCAATGTTTTGAGAAACTGCACCCTTTTTGACTACGGCCTCATTTAATCAATTACTACAACACTACAAAATAAAGAAAACTTACACTGTGGTTAGTGCCGACGCAACATGATCTATAAATTAAACCTTTAGATAAGTTTCCAAACTACAGTGCGCGTCACAAACGACCCACCGTTATCTGGAGAGCGAGGATCGGGCGTATAATGATTAAGCTGCAGTCATGTCCGAGAGTACTACTGTGCCACAAATACTAACAAAATCTGAACGGAACCCAATTTTATGATAGCATGTACCTTTTGTATCACGCTTCCGAAAACATCGTGTGTTGTCATAAATAAGTCGTACTCACGGTTTAAAATTGACACAATTTGGCCTGATCCTATTCTTAGATTTTAAGAAGTGATACCTATATGTTACGTATAAAAAATAAGTAAGGAGAAAAGGATGCAGTATAAAAGTCCGCCCGTCCCCGGCCACACAGAATTTGCTTGTCCTGATCCACACAAAATTGTGTCTGCCCGTGTTCAGACGAAATACCGATTGTCCACATCCAAGTAAAAGCTTGCCTATTAACAAAATGTTTTAAATCTATATTAGTCGTCGTCCGTGTGCAACGAATACAATGACATCCAAATTTTAAATTATTTTTACAATATTCATTGGCCACTATTCGCATTAAATACCTCATATTGCAGTAACATTATGTGTATAAATATAACAATAATAAAAAATTAGACAAATCGGATTTAAATAAAATGAGAACGATAACAAAAACACCATGGTAGAAGATAATATTCAGCATAATACGTGTTAACAACCCATAAAAAATTTTACTGTTACCACTGGTTGAGAAGTGACAAGTGATCGCAACGTGGGCTTTTCATTTTGGCCAAAACCAGTTCCAGGAAAAAGAACCATTTATTCACCGTACTGCACTATTATTTGTTTCACGATGCATCAACATTATTTATCGGTGTTGTGGTTTCTTGTTGACCGTGACCATAAAATGTTGGCTGAAATAATCCCGAAGAAATCGAAATCCAGAGAACTATAGTTTAATAGCATTCTACTATGCGAACATAAAACCGATGTTGATTATAATGTAACAGATCCATACTGAATCGTTACGAGGTGAATTAATCCTGACCATAACCTAATGGCAACATTTTATCGAATACCCTTAATCCTGGCCATAGTCTAATGGCCAACATTTAATCGACAGTCCAATAATCCTGGCCACAGTCTAATGGCCGACATTTACAAACACTCCATTAATCCTGGCCACAGTGTAATGGCAACATTGACGGATTTAGTTACGGATGTCTCCCCAAGTTAGAATACCTAACGGAGATGATTCAACTGGGTACGAAACCAACCGTTGCATCGAAATACTTTATGACCTCTTTGTGCAAGCGAATACATAAGCCGATTCCCCCGTACATACGAACCGACCACAAGACCCTGTTGTCACCTTACTTAAAGAGATTTTCGTCATATTTCGGCCTGCACCGCCGACAGTTTTTGCGATCGAAATGGGTATCGTCATTAACATTTCTGGGATGGTTAATCATCGAAGTATTACTACAGTATATCTATAGATGTTGATTGTAGTGCCATAAAGGCACCTATTGGTATAAGTATCTTGCATCAAGATATCATTATTATAACCATATTGTTGTTGGCCATAAAGGCTCCATTGGAGTACCTGAATTATGGATAGATATTAACATTACCATCGCTTTGTTGTACCATTTTGATTGCCATAACGGCACGTATTATTCATTTGATTCGTATAACCTTGATCATATCGCGTATCTGTGTACCCTTGGAATCGTTGTTGGTATTCATATGTATTTTTAGGTGGATATACGCGATTCGATCGTTCGATTACCGTCATATATTTGGATCGTACTTGTTAACCATTTATGTATAACTGTTGTACCATATTCATACCGGACTTTCATGTTGTTTCAGGCCATAAAAGCGCCTACATTTTGTTATGATTCTGTACCGTTTTTATGATTACCATACTCGTATTGCACCCTTGATTATGAACGTATATTGTAAAAATTTATCGATACTTGTTGTACCATATCCATATCGTTCCATTGTGTTGATCATGGCCATAAAGGTCTATATTTGAATGTAACCTACTTGTGTATTTCATTGATGTTTTCAGGATTATGGTTACATTTTACTGTATCCTTGTGATTTATGAGTTTGGAGGTGTGAATAGTCGCGAGCAATTAGATTCGTTTACGACAATTTCTAGAAGAAATTTAGTAACTTCTACGCATCTAAATTAACGTTTCGCGAGCATGGCGAGCTCTTGCCATACCCGACTCGTGGAAGTATGGGACGGTAAGACTCCTCGCCTGCCCCGATATATAGGAATAGCCCTACCCCGCATGGCAGGACCGCGAAACGTATCCCAAATTTTGATAGAAAGAGTGGCCGTGACGGATACCCGTCACGACCGTCTTCACGAGTGAGGGATACAAAAATTTGGGGCTGTCCGCCTTAGAGCGAACGGCAAATGAGCGAATTTCCTGAAAATATTTGTAGGAAAAGTGAAGTATCACTTTACCAATGTTCAATATTAACGATTACACAGGTAAATTGCAGTAACCAAAACTTTATCAGTTACCAGCGTTCATTTTCGCTGGTCAAAATAAATGATAAAACTAAAATGTTTGAAAATTTGGAATCAAAAGTATCCGCTCCGGTACGTAACTCCGGAACCGTGGAGAAACCGCAAATTTGGTACGTCACATCCCTGATAGGAAATTTTACGGCCTTCCTAATGAGTCCGGTCTCTTGGAGATCCGATTATGATCCACGGATTTTTTAATGAATAACTAGGTACGCGTAGTAAATAAATCACATTTAATCAAATAAAGTAACGCTTGACTGACATATATATATACATTGACTGACATATATATATACGTTGACCGATATATATATTTGGTATCGTTGTAATCCCTAGAGCCGATGCCTTCTTTTGAGCCCGGACCGGTCCCGCTGTGCCCACTTTTAGGTACCCCTCGACGTGAAAGTCGCGGAAATAACGCCCCGACCGGCGAGTAACCCCTTGTCAAAACTAACGCAAATATATACTTAAACCCCATTAAATTATATCCAGAACCCGCGGGAGCCGCGTAAACCTCTTTAATCCTTTACAAAATTCATCATGGGCTCGTCCGCGAGCCAACCTTTCCCTCTTATTGTCCGAAAGTGGACCTGTTACATATTAAAATGACCGGAAGGACGTGCTGAGTCCAAATCCGAGGTTCGCCTGGCACTTCGGCCATTGCCGAGGGGACAGCGCCCTCTTTACACCTCCCTACCCCCATCTTTGTTTACACAAGTTGCGTCTCTGCTGCACCGATGCCGGTCTCCAAGCATTTGAGCATCCACATTTATATACTTTCCTGTATTAAACAATGTTCGCAATAAATCAACAAGTATATAGATATTAAATTTATATAAAACGGGATAGTCCATCATCAACAGCGTTGGTACTGCATAGCAGTTAGAGTAAGCTGGCGCTTTCCTGAGTAAATAAAGTAGAACTCCGAATTTAGTGGCCAAATTTATATAAAGTTTGACCTTAGCTTTAATATTAGAGTTTCTTAGCATCATACGAGTTTAATGCTATCTTCGAAATTTATTCGTCATGAGGAAGTATCAACATCAGTTAACCAAACAATCGTGACCCCGAATTTTGAAAAGATGTTTATATTAGAGCTAGTAATTTAATATTAAGCTGCTATGAAAGTTTCTAGTCAATTTACACTTATTATCAGCGATCTTGAAGATGTTGCTGCGTTTCATAGTCAATGAGCTTGGCCTTATCAAGCTGAACCATTGTGATAGTAGTTTGTAAACTTGGAGTTGGTGAGACATCGACATCGTGCGGATGCTTTATATGTAGTTTAGTACAAATGTAGTTTAAAGTTGTTGGAAGTTTCTGGAAGGTCGCGTATGAAAGTTTAGTATTATTTCTTAAAAGTTTTATATTAAAGTGGTATAAACAAAGTGATAAGCGTCGGATTTTATATTAAAATCGGTCCGAAATTTTTTGAAATTCACACCGATAAGGAAATTTACTCTTACGATTAAAATCTGGGGTCAAATCGTCCCAAAAGTGCTGACCAAGCACTTTTATTAAAATTTAATAGCATTTTAATGGCCCATTAATCAAAGTCAATCACCGAAATTCGCAGTATTTAAATCAAATCGACCCAAAAGTGCTGACCAAGCACTTTTATTAAAATTTAATAGCATTTTAGTGGCCCCAATAATCAAACATAATCACCGAAATTCGCAGTATTTAAGCAGAGCCACTCGAGCTCTCGGTCAGACTTCAGTCTGATTTCGGCAACACAGAGTTCGGTCGCTTTGTAGACCGGCTCTGTCGCTTATTGTTTTGTTCTTGGTTTCACTTACGATTTACTCTTGGTTTCACTTACGATTTACTACTTCTACTTGGCTTCTTTTTGCTTCGATCTTGCGAATGGACGGACGAGCGATGGACGTCGACTGACCGGACTCGAAACTGTAAGTGTGGACAGGGAGGCAGCGTAGTTTGGTTATTGTTACGGACATTAGGTTAGGTAGGCCTGGAGTTTTAGTAGATAGCACCTAGAATAGGATGACACGACGATGAGGATCAGTACTTAGCATTTAGCCTCCCCTGTCCATACGGTTATTTTACATGATAGTGCACCCGTCCTAGTTTGTCCCGCAGACACGTAGCCATAACTAGCCACTCACACAACTTAGTTAGACGGCCGAAGTCATGCTGAACCTCCCTCGGCCGATGAGTTAAGGTACAAATAAACGCGACGCTCGCGTAGAGATCTATCTTTACATGATTGTCTGAGTCGAGTTAGGATTTAAAATGTAATCTTTGAGCCGACCGAGGTTAAACAAAATGAATTTTTGGTTGAATATTAGCAATCCGCCTGTGTATTTTGGTACTTTGATGGTTGGAAACTCAGGACCAATTATTGATTGGAGGACAAGTGTAGGATAGAGCTACCCCGGAACTTTGTTAAAATTTTATTAGGATACCAATAAGGTTCTAGATACCTAAATTGAGTCGCGAATTTTATCAACCCGCAATTAGGTATACCGACTCAACGCCCTATGAGCGACTCTGCCCCAGAGATTTGCCAAAAATTTACTCGAATCTCGATAAAGCTATCGACTAGCGCATAAAACTTTCAAATATCGCGTCGGAAATCCAAACCCGACGACCCTGAAGGGGCTTGCCCCTACCAAAATAGGGTAATTGAAATATTTTGAGATTCCCTCCAGGAATTTTGTCGAAACTTTAGCTGTTTCTTCGTAGGGATGTCCGTCAACGGATAAGATCTTGAAACTCAACAATATCGCGTCGGAATCACAGGGGTCCGCCCCTACCCAAAACTTCAAATGTCAATAACTCAAAATTTACTCCAGGAATCTTGATGATTGTTATCGTACAAATAGGCCTTCCATTTGAGCCATTAAGCACGGCAAAGCCGTGTCCCGTTTAAAACTCACAAGAAATCCAAACCCGAGCCGCGCAACCAGCGCTCAGGATTTAGGCCAAATTTCATAAATTGTACTCCTTTTGTAAGTAGGTTTCTGTCTTGCTTTTACACATAGTTTGGTCAGAAAAGGGAAAATATTAATTTCGCTAGCGTTGATACTTCTCATTGCGTGTATCAATATTTTTGTATTTCAAAGTTATCTATATCGCCAGACGCGATATCGAGTCTATCGGGTCTTGGCCCGACGGATCAAATTTTGCGAGGACCGCTGACCCGGTCCTAACTAATCGTTAAATGAGGTTGAACCAAGCCTCTGTGCAAAATTTCACAAAGAAAGGCTGGAAGATTAGTGAGAAATTCAAATTTGTAGGTTTTCCCCAGCCCCTATAAAGTTAGGCTTAAAATCTCGGTTGAAACTTAGGAAACCGAGCAACCTAAGAATATAAACCGAGCGGAACTTGTCAATAATAAGTTTTTTACGGTTGTCCCGACAACCGGAGCCGCCATTTACCGACTCGTGTCGTCGAGTAGGAACTGCTAGCAACACAACTTAAATGCTAGTACTGAGTACAGCTCATTTCGAGAGCCGTTTTCAAGTCAAGATAGCATTAGAATTAGTACTTTCAGGATAGTGCCGATGACCTAAGAGGCATGGCCACGTATAGTACTAGTTTTAGTCAAATTTGTAGGTACTTGAATATAGTTTTAACCCCTGCCCCCATGCCCTGAACTTGGCATGAAATTTGTACAATGATAATGTACAGCCACCTACTGGCAACAATTAATCGGACTCAGAGAAATTAAAGGTTGTGTCGTAGACTAGGGACGCGCCCAAGCTCGTCTTTTGTCCCCCATGAGTGCCCTTACGAAGTAGCAATAAGGAATGTACCCGATTGCTTTAGAACCATTTCCACACATCGAAATTGAGTTAAGATATCCTATTAGTATAGGAAATCGATTAAGTAGGCCAAGTCTGTTAGTCCGTTTGAACCAGTACAAATCGATAATGCCCCTAAGCGGCTCATTACTTGGTAATGGCTTACTCATACGTTTAAGTGTATCGTTTATTGTCATTGACCAAGGATTGAGCAAGTAGTTGGTTCTTAACTAGAAAACTTGTCGTATGATGAATCAATCAAGCTATCAACCATTTGTTGACCCGCATAAGCATTCGTTTAACCTTGAACCCTCAAGCCAGTACGATCTTTTGGGTCGAAGCTAAACGATACAATCAGTATACAACGCATGTGTAAGCCAATAGATCGGCAGCACCTTTTTAACCGAATTACGGCTGAACACTGAGTTACCTTACATGTTTATCATAGCAGTGGAAGTTGAAGGCTACGGCCACGTCTTCAACCCTTTCGCAAGATTAGAAAGAGAACATGTGGAGCTCTCCAACGGGCGGAGTTAGGCTTATAAATTCCCCGAACTTAACATTACCCAAATCGTTTCGTATTAGGACGCGGAAATACCCTAAGTTGCACTTCAAAGTTTGGTTTTAGAGGTTCTTTCTTTTGTCGCTCGTAGTAGCGCCGTACTTTTTGGTAAGAATATAGAGTATTGTTCCGACGAGTCATGCATGTACGAAGGTCATAAGTGAAGCCCGAGTTACACCTAAAATCGATGAGTTATTACTTTTCCCTGAATGTGGCTCGATCAAACGTCTTCTAAAATTGTGTAAATTTGGCAAACAAAATATAATATCAAAATTCCTAGTGTTGATAAAGTGCAGCTAATGTACACAACACATAATAATCTAGTTATAATTTTACTACAAAGAAAATCTGAAAAGTTAGAAAACTCGGTCCCAACCTCACTTTACCGGGACCCGTAAGCCACTGTAGGATATTTTACCCGGCCTATTTTGACATTAAGTTGGCTCATGTTTATGGACACTAAAAAGTCCTTTTTGTAGTTATTTAGGTCACCGATGAGCCTCGATTTAACGCCAAATTTAACCGTTTTGTTACCGGGCTTGAGTGATGGTTTTATAGGGAATAGTATAGGAATGATATTGTACCATTGTCGCACCAGAGAAAATTAATAGTCGTATACCGATGATCACCTCCCTAACTCACCGTTACATCGATATGTACTATTACTCTTTTGTTATAATATTCTGTCGTATGTTAATCCAATCGCTACTTTACCGCATTTACGAATATTCACTTATCATGTACCACAGCCGTGATTAGGATGAGCAAGACTGAGACCCTAAATCCCACACTGTACGCTACATCCCGTTAGCCTCATTCGTATCCTTGAATTCACCGCCTTTCGCTTACCTGAACCTGTTGTTTTGTCGGAGTACCCTCTAGTAACAATCGTAGTACCGAGCGAATAGTTAGTTGAATGGCGCCTCTATCGAACTAACCGTTTTACGCTTCGTGTTGCTCACCTGCGTTTGCTTTTTACCTGACCGACTTTTAATAAGTAAGGTGAGCGCAGCTGTCATTAGAAAAGGCTTAGCAGTTTACGCCGTGATTTGAATCAGCTGTGAGAGTTCGATGAAAAAGGCGATGACTCCGCAACTTACACCGTTAAACGCCCTACTTATTCTCCTAATAGCGTACCATACTATTGACATTGTACCTATTGTATTCGCCCGTACAGTATGTTCTTGTCCATATACGATTTTGACTCATCAATAAATGCTAAATCAAACCCAAGTAGTCCAGGCATTTTGTTGACCCAATAGCGATAGATATTAGAAGGGGTTTGAAACCGTCACCCTATCGACGACCCACGGTCAGGTTTGACACACGAATTGAAGAAGCAAACCTTAGCGTGACTCGCCGATTTCAATTTAACTGTATTATTGTGTGAGTTCGATTTCCACGCGTGGCTAAACTACTATAATTACCGTCGATAATGCCAACGGTTCACCACAAGCTCTCTGGTGTTTTATAGACAACGACAAATAACTAACCCTAGGTAGCCACAATAGCGGACTTCAAAGACGAATTTTCAAAAATGTAGGCTGAATCATTGAAACCAGCAAAAACATGTCGTTACTTATCGAGACACTGCAGCAGGCGTCAAAAAATAGCAAAATATTAATACGTTTATAATTTAGTGGTACGTATTAGCATTTAACTGACCTGCTTTAAAAGCTGACGAACATGATAAAACCAATGGTATCTGCGTTATTGGCGTACTACGTACATTACGCCCTCATAAAATGGTACCTTAACTAAGACAGTGTATTTTTATAAACACTGTGAGCGGTAAATTTAGAACCTCTCTTACTCGGCTACCGGACGGAGAAATAAAGAGTATTTTAAAATACGCTTTAAATGAGAACTATTTTTAATTCTGTGTTTGTGAGATTTAGCCTTTCAGAGATTAAGTGCCCAAGAAGCTTAATTTGGGACCTTAGAATACATGAAGTTTAAACATATGAGGTTTGTTTCGATTGGAGAAATTGTCGATGAGTAAGGCTTTCCAATGCTGCTTAATGCGTGTGAAATAATTGTCAAATCGTCAGTAAGAGCGTTTTCAAGGAATCGTTTAACACGACATAATCTCACTACACTTCCATTCATTATGTGAATAACTAATAATTACAACAGATAAGAAGTTTTTGGGACCAAATGTTCTCACTACATAATAAGCGCGGAACATGTTTCAAACCGCAGTTTTTAATGAGGGTTTTGTGTAACCCTTATTTTTTGGACACTCTAGGAAATTCTTTTCCAACTCCATATACATTAAAAAATTTCCTATTGAACCTAAAAAGCGTCTACGTATTTTGTCATACCAATAAGGATAAGTTAAAATCACAAACATTAACAAAATATTTGACAACAAAATACTTCTCAAATCGAGCTGAATCTTAAACTTGTAAAAAAATTTGGCGCTGTATTAAAAAATCGAACCAGCGCTGCTCATTGATTTTCCTGTACGAAGTTATGTCCTCTTAAATGTAACGAAAAATATTTAAAAATTACATACGTTTGGTCATTGCAGCACATGGCTTTATGTAACACTGATACTGTTTACATAGTAGCTATAAAACCAAATGGCAAGCTCGCGCTTACTAATATTAGTAGCAATCTTCCCGAATGGTTAGATGCCAATTAGTGCAGCATTAGCAAAAAATATATTTTTATCAATATCGATATCTTTTAGATAAAACTGATTTCTCAGGGTATATGGAGTTGCATAATCATTGACCAGATACTAAGGAATTCATTCCTATTCTGATTAAGACTATGACCAATTACAAGGCACGTTGTTTAAACTATTTTAAAAATTCTGTTGTAAAATATAGAGTTTGGAATTAGCGATGCTAATGAACTTCATTTCACAGAGGCCGGTCTAGTCATGTCCCGGACCTTCCCTGTTCATTTCAATAAGGCCGGTCCAGCCCGAATTCTCTGCTGTATTAACATGCTTTCAGAATAGTGCGGTTAAGAGGGGACCTTATTTGGCCAACGGTTACCCCTTGATTTGTTAGAGGACAGCAGCAGACAAAAACAAATATATATTAAATTAAAATAACGCGTGCTATGCCCCGTTTTTGTTTGTTTGCTGCACGTCGACCACCTTTATGACAAGTGGATGATAATGCAGCGTATGTAATGATTCTTAAACTGAAATATAATGATAGCAAACATGTGTCAAAGAAAATGTTAAAAGAACATAGATATAAGTGCCAAATTTTACTTGATTTACTCAGGTTCTTCTTAATTATGGGTAGAACAAGCCGAAGCTTCTGACCGACCCGGTTGCATCTAT
This sequence comes from Trileptium ribeirensis, assembly GCA_030248225.1. NCBI lineage: Eukaryota > Metazoa > Nematoda > Enoplea > Enoplida > Thoracostomopsidae > Trileptium > Trileptium ribeirensis. Next base: position 60,564 of record JASANE010019524.1, read on the forward strand.
GCTTGCATAAAAATTTCAATAAATAAATAAAATAACTAACTAATGCGCGCTTGGCGTTACGTACGTTTGTGAAAAGACATTTTGTTTGTCAAGATAAAAAAAAGAAGAAATAGATGACAAATTTCAAAATAGAGGACAGTTTTAGAAATAGAGGACAAATAGAGGAATAGAAGACATATCCGACAAATAGAGGAATAGAACACATATCCGTGCTCTGATTTCACCACGATGCTCGGCACATTGGTATAATCCGGATGTTATCTCCACCAATGAGCTGCGTTATTGTGCCAAAACTCAAATGTGAAAAATTACTTCAAACTTATACCAAAAAACCCTGGCCGGTCAGACGACCAAGTGTCTCGTTTTGTCGTATCAAAATTTATGGCAGCACAGAAATCTTGAGCGCTACAAAAATAAAAAAATAAAATTTTACCGCTGATCTTTCTTCGTCGGGAGCAGCACCGTCTTCATCATCTGAACTATCGTCAGCACTTGACTCGTGACCTTCACTGGTAACACCAATATTTTGCGCCGAGCTGTCCTCGTTTCTTCCATTTATAAACTCTTAATTATTATAAAAACTTATTGTTTAAGCAATAATTAATAATGAACGCTCGGATTCACAGCCGTTTTGGCATTAACAGTTCCTGATAGGCGTACCATAGCAAGGCATGTGTGTATTTACACATGGTGTGTATCGTCAACGCTTGACATTTTACAGCAACCGTTACAAAGTTAAGTATTTTTATCATTAAATGAACAAAGTTAAAAAACACTATTATCTAACCAACTTGCCAGTGGTTATTGTATTGTATAGGCCTTCCAAATTGAAGGGTGAGAGGCCACTAACACTTTATTTTGAATAACTCTTAACAAATACTTGGTCTTACCTAGGTTTAATGCCAACTGGCAGCATTTTACGTCCAACAGCGCCAGAATTTACATGAAGATGTATTATTATAAAATTATATTCCAAAATAATTTTTTTATAATTTGAGTAAAAACTTCTTTCATATTAAATTACAATTAAGTTCGATGTGCCGCTTAACTGCACTGAAAATGCTCAAGTTAAATATTTAGCAATACTATGTTAATTTTTTAAGCATAATTATGCTAAATACTTATAGACCTTAATCTTTGATAAATATTAAGTAGGAACTTATTTTTACAACATTTAAACTTTTTGTAACTAAATACTATGGAAGCTAGTTAATTAATATAACAAAGTGTTGATGATGGTATACTTTGCTAAAGTCGAGGTAGATTTCGTCCTTACACCTTTAAGGTTTTCGACCCACCAAGTAGGTTGCACACGTGACCCACCCATTCGATGTCCTTGGACCACCACATCCAGCACGCTCCCACGTTTATGAACCACCGACTTTTCCACCCACGTTTTTAACAACAAAACGTAGACTCTCTCCAAGCATTCCACCCTTTAAATTCAAACCCCAGGTTTTAGACCCACTAAATTCAGAGCACTCCAGGTTTCCGATCCACTTTCTTTTTCAGACCCACAAATTTTCGACTCACTTAAGTTTCAGTTGTTTAGTGGATCGAAATCCTGTGGGTCTGAAAAAGTGGTTCGAAAACCTAGAGTGCTGTAAATTTAATGGCTGGAACATTTGGGAAGGGTCTGCATTTAGTAGGTCGAAAACCATGGGAGGGTCAGAGGTTAGTGATTCGAAAACCCGGGTTATGTCTCCAAGAACATGGTTCGTGTTTGCGACTACCTTGGCTAATTCTACACTTGAAATGGTAAAGAGAAAACGACCACGACGTACCGAGGTGGATTATATAGAAAAGCTAAATAGTGTCACACTCCTTAGCAAAGTCAACCATCATCGATTCTTGGTATAAGTATGCTAATTATTCAACATACTTACGCTAAATGAGGACCTAAAATATTTAACATAAATTAAGCTTAATATTTTTTAAAGAATATGGGCTCTACAAAATGGGGGGTGGGGGGCTGGCATTTTCAAGTGTTCCCTAGTAAAAACCGGGTGCTCCCCGGTCCGAGCACCTTGGCAAAATTTTGGGCTCCCCCAGCTCATCTTGCTAAATTTTTTTCCGTTTCCACTGGGTAAAACCACAACCAAATGACATAAAATTTTTTCTAAAATTTCGTTTTAAAGCCTAAAGTTCTCTCCATCGAAAGCGTATTAGCAGTGTTTCTGACATGATTTTTAACCGTTTTTCGTGGCAAAATGTCCCTGGTAAAATTAGGCGCCCTCGGTTCGGAACCTGGGCCCCGGTACATGCGCGTGGCAAAATTTTCAGCGAATGGAGAGTCCAGAAATTATATGCTTAAGAACTTGAAATTTAAGCATTATAGCACTAAGTATCAAGTATATAGGGTTTTTAGCGTTGTTTTTGCTACTTAAATTATTTAGCATAGTTATGCTTAAGTGTTATGGCGTTAATAAAGCTTAATATAAAGCATCAAATTTCACTTAAAGTTTCCAATAAGCATAATTATACTAAAAACTAGTAACACGTAAACGTGGGTGACGGAGGCATGGTGGTTAACAACGGCGTGAATAGTGCATACAGCTTGTGGAATTTCTAACATTTTTGGTAACAGTTTAAAAGTAACATACGCATTTAAATCGAGTAGCTACACCTCATCTTCGAATTTTCCCATTCATCGAATTCTTCGAAATACCCATCAATGAAATTTAGTCCAAATCGGCCGAGTCATTCAAAAGTTATAACACACTTAATAATTTTTCACTCATTTTTAAGAGACTTTGCTTAATTTTAAGAGAATTTATAAAGGTAAGTAGATCACTCGTATACAGTCTTTTAGAAAACGTGAAGGTACATGTTATGTCAAAAAATGACCGAGATAGCACGAACGGTTGTCTAGATATGATGAACTTAGGTTTCCCTAAGTCAATTTTAAGAGAATTTGCTTAATTTTTAAGGAAAGAGATGAAATACGTCAATCAGCTATATACAGCTGTTTAGAAAACGTGAAAATACATTTTATGTAAAAAAATCGCCGAAATAGCACGAACGGTTGTCGAGATGCGGTGAAAAAGCTGAAAAAATGGCAAAAATCCCTAAGTTTGAGCAACATTTGCTTAATTTTGACTACAAAGCAATTTTCGTAGAAAAAAGTGCTCAATGAAAGGGCACTCCGCAAGAGAATATGCAACACAAAGAAAAAAAATTTCTAAAATCGGCCCAGGCGTTCAACCTGCAGACCTGCCTGTGACAAAAAAAATCACAGAGAAAATTGAAATTCTGCGTCTAGTATATTGATATATATAAAGTTAAATGTACGCCTCCGGCTGCGACTCGCCACCTTCGGTGGCTCGTCTTGCCTCCGTCAATTAAGCATAATCAGGCCAGATTTTATTAATCAAAAGGCTATGCTAAATACGTTAAGCATAAGCATTTTCTGTGTATGCTATTTTTGGAAGGGCTAACTTTTAACCTGCGACCCCTAATCACGTTCGTAAATTTCCTCGCGTTTGCACATGAAAGTAGCCCCTGCAGGAATCTCGAAGCTTAGCCGTATACTATTCGATTATTTGCGCAAAGTGAATATATTAATAGAAGCTTGGAAACTTGAACCATAATTGTTAAACACATTTCCAAAGCACAGAAAGTTAGCGCGAACAGGGTTCTTAGTAGCTGTGACACTGGTGAGATTTCACAATGTATGTTATTGGGTTTTTAGGCTTACACTCGTAACTCAACTTTAGATGGGCGGTATGGTTCGCGCATAACTCGTTTGAAAGCTTGAAATCTGTACTCGTGCATCGCGAAGCTAAGTTACATCGTCCCCCAAAAAAAGCAGACCGAAGGAGCCCAAAAATCATGTTACATTTACAATTCGACAACCAGTCTGGGTCAAATCGGGCTGATTTTGTACATCAAACAAGCCTACGCGGAACTGTATATAATGCTTTGAAGTTCTCTTAGAAAGTAGGATTTGGGTAAAAACTGGTTTTAAAATAGGCTCATGAGACCTAAAATACACGAAAGGTAATATCGCCACAACCACTGGAAATATATGGATATTTTTGGTCTCATTTTATAGAGAAATTAATCTTCTATGTAAATGAAGATGGTGGTCCTCTATATAGCTGCAAACAGTGTCATTATTTACGGTGCAGGGTTGGATCAAAATGGGTCCATTGAACCCAAAATATACAAAAACAACCTCCACAGCTACTCCAGCAGTTATGGTGAGTTTTTGGTCTCAATGTACAGAGTAATTCATTCTCTATATATCTACTCATCACTGTGAGCGCAATAGTCGGGTATATCTTCTTAACTGTTGAAGCAACATGGCTGATATTTGGTGGCGCATTTTATAATTTAATGCACAACATAGCTATCGATGACTCTCTAAATTACAACGAAGTTTGAATATTTAAAGCTAACTGGTTATAAAGTACATACAAAAAATAAAAATCAGAAACACCTGAATATTTGTAAATGATACTTATTTTTTCAATAAAAATGTTGTCTTTGGTTATACCTCCATCAGTGACGTTTGAACCAGCACCACCAGCGCTCGCTGCGGCTTGATTCACACCAAGCGGACTCCCAGCCTTGACAACACCGGACGATAGGGCGTCGTAACAAGTTGAACAAACACGAAGCGGCTTTTTCGACTGCTCAAGAAGAAGCCATCGTTTGTTTGAGCATTGGCCGCATACAACGCTGCCACACTTTCGACAATGATGCTACAAGCAGAATAATATAACACTAGTTATGGATAATTACTTACTTGCTTCAGTAGCACGCTATCTTTAGCTTGGTGAAACAGCTGCTGTTTAATGCCTGTTGCCTGCAATAATAGCAGTCGCTATCCGAGTGCTAACTGAGGAAGTAGCAGTGTGTCTGAGTTTTCGCAGAAAGCAACAAATTTGAAACACATTAAAACCATAACACAATATTAGGGGCAATATGCATACCATCTTGGCAGATTTTCACACCATAAGGCCTTTAATTTCTGACACTCCCTCGTAATAACATAAAACGACATATCCGAAATTTATTTTGTCGCAGATTTTTAAAATGATAAATATTTTGGGGTAAATTTTTACACTATGGAGTCCTCAGCTTTTAATATTAAGGACGCATATAACTTTTGTAGATAACATTAAGCACAACTGCTTTCATCTAATTACCAACTTCGAACACCATAAAATAAATTCCAGCCTTGTAACTGAAACTAAATTCGATGAAATGCATTTTACAGAGAGGCAGTGTCGTCCCAGAGAGGTAACAACATACGCATTGTAAACTTAAAACCATGAAAGAAAATGTTTAATGCATCAACAGAACCCATAAGACTGCCGTCCAGTTGTAACAAACAGCAAGATCATTTCGTCAAAATTTTTGAGAATTTAAAACAATTTTCAGTGTAATTTGAAACATTGGTCTGCTAAAAACGCTGCGTAATGAAACATGGGAAGGTATCAAGATAGAATAGTGTTTGACAGGATATTTCCACGATAATTTAGCCAGCCATATCTCATAAAGACTGAAAACAGAATGCGGGTGGCTCTGTTAAAACTATCCCCTAACAACAAGACACGGGGACCAGGCTCATTTGCTCAAAACTAAAAGACAGTGACAGAGTGAATTATCTATCTAAAAGGTTCAAACAAATTGTCCAGTGTTGCCTTTTGCAAGTAGAAAACCGGCAAAACTGTTTACTCTTTAGTCCGCAAAGGGCAAAATATTGCTGGCTCCGCAACAGTTTTGAAATCAAAATACGACAACAGAAAAGTTATTAATACGTTTTCCCTTACAGTAAGTTTACTTACCTTAGTCAATGACCATATTGCAGCTATCCCGTTTTGTGTTTTTCTCTATGCGTTATGTTTTTTGCTGTACAAGTGGATACCAATTAAAATATTCTACTAATCTAATTATATTGTATGCCTACAGTATGCGCAACATGTATCAATTCCTTGGGCGAATAAGTTCATCTTAAAGTGCACGCAAGAATTCTAAATATTACACCTTTATATATAAAATTCTTATTTTTATAAATGTTACGTAACAATAACTCGTGTATAACGTTCGTTGTCCCAGTGTTAGAAATCTAGTCAACTTCTGACGTAGACATATCTACGTATGTATTATTAAGGATCATTATTTTTATTATGTTATTATTTTGAGATGAAACTGAATCCTTGTACATAAATTTCATCAGTTCCAGACTATGATGGAATAAAAGCTAATATATCCTGCTGACCAATGCGATTATATTGCTCAGTGTTGAAGAGGAAAATCCATCGCGAGAATAAACAGCTATTTAAATTACCACACAACGGCGCATGTGTGAAACAGGCTATGAAGCCACAAAACCAGACAGTGCATCTTTCGTGCGTAAAGACTGTCAATAATAAAGTTATGAAGATTGTCCGATCCGAAGTCACAGGCAGATACTTAGTGTCACTATTAGTGAAGGGCAGGGATATGGGTAAAATACAGACATATCGGATATAGCTCGCTCGCTCCGTTTCAACAAGGTCACATTCAAATTCAGAAATATAGATAGTGCAAAAATCAACAAAAATTAATAGGCTGGTCTCAGAAGATCGGAAGTGCGGAAGGATCAAAATTTTGACAGATTATTCGGTTATACAGATTAAAAGTCTTTCAAGAAACTAAAGCTGCAGATTAGTGAGTCTAAATCGGTGTGTAAATCAATTTTCACTACACTACGTAATTCCATCTCAAAAATTTGTTTTAGGTGAAACACGAGAATGAAAAGAAGTCATAGTTTTGAAAATAGAAGTATTTTAAGTTTCCAACTGTTCATCCAACTGAGACGACCACCTCACTTGCTTCATCTCGTTCGGCTAGGCAAATACATATATATCTAAAACTTACCGCCCAAACCCACAATATTTAGATCCAAAGACAAACATCTCTTCCCGCATATGTTAAAACACAAAACCGTCTGTAATCAGTGTGTCCTCAGCATCCTAGATTCAAGGGTTTGCGGCTTCTATATCTTGCAGCTGATCACGGGATGTTATGACAAGATATCGTTGCCCTTCATCTGGCTTTCCCGCGGAGGGGGGCATATTTATTTCGGCCTCCTCCAGGTGCCCCCAGTTCAGCCCCAGCTATTTTTGGCTTCATCCCACACCACCCCTATTTTTTCTAGTATTTTTCTGCACTACTAAAATAGGGTAATTTTATCTACGAAGCAACAATATGCCTATGCCAATTTTTCGTTATAGAACTAAAAAATCCCTAATTTTTTGCACTGTTGATATAAAAACAGTGTAATTGCCGCTAATGTATAGGGTTTCATTATATAATGTGCATTATGATTATTATATATTTGCTGCGAATGGGCCATTTATGCTATTTTAGCGTCTTTCCGTCCCCTCGTTCGACCTGGGGGAACCGAATTTATCGTTCCAGGGGCCCTACTTCGCTTCCACTCAGGTACTTCGGAGGCAGTTTTGGAAAACCAGATCACTAGTCACTAAGAGCCTTCACCAAGCCAGCAGAGCTCATTATTAACTAAATGATGCTGAAATCAGAAAAAATGAAACTAGTCGAGTTATTTAACATCCATTGTATATCGTTAGCTAAATATATGAAACATAACCGTATCTTTTTCGAAATTTCGGCTCGAAAATCAAAAAAGAAACTGCAGCTTCAAATGTTTTGAAATCAGTCAAAACCCAATGTTTATCATTAGTTAAATATTCGAAACGTAGCGATTATTGAAGTCAAGCACCGATCTTACCCTCCTTTGCAACATGTTGAACTGTGTCGTATTGCAATGCATACAAATGTTGGCGCAACGATCAGGCACCCAAGCAGCTGCGTGCTCGTTGGCAGCTTGTTTACCACCTGAAAACAATACGATGACAATAAGTTTAGAATGCTAAACCACTTACTCACCGGGCGAAGTGGAAATGAGCGAGTATGGCCAGTGAGTCTATGCTAAAGGACTGTGCTCAGTTTTAAATTGAAGTACATAAGACTGATTTAAATTTCAAAAAAACTGACATTACACAAGGATACATTGTGCGCATTAAAATCATACCGATTCTTTTCCTCTAAAAAGAAGGAATATAAGTAATTATAGATCATAGCTAAAAATTTTAATTTAAAAACTAATTTTTCATGTCGCAGGGCGCTTGGTTACTGCCATATTAGATGCAACCACACAAAGACTATTTCTTTCATCATGAAACCTACAGATCCATTCTAGCCTTCGAATACAACAGAATTGATAAAAAGATAAATCTGATACATTTAGTAATTCAGTACCTATTTTAGCCCCTACCGCGTCCTAGAATGCTAACGGGAGTAAACATTACGTTGATTTAATACAGCGAAAACCAAAACGTTTAAAGCGTCCAATAAGCCTATAAATCTGTGGTTCAAGGATAACTAGCAAGAAGCTCAAACAAAGATTTCAAGTTGTCTTTTAAGCATATTTTAAAAATAAGCTTTTGTCTCGGAAACGGCTATGCTCATTAGAGTTTAACATAGTAAAATTGAAGCTCCCGAAGATAGGTTTCTGTAATATGGATTTATTATTTGACACCCGTGTCAGCTGTTACTGAGAAAAATATTTCGGACATCGCCGGGCCGTTCGAGAAAGATCCAAATAATTTTGGAGTGAAACTGTGGCCGGGTGGTTTCACGTTGTGTAAAAACGCACTTAGAACTTTCCGATATAATAAAACACCGGGCCAAGGTAACGCTGAGGGGCCTAAGTATAATGCGTGACTTGGCGTTCACGATATACTAAGCTTAAGTTTTCGGTCCTTATATGAGACATGCCGTAAGTCTAAGCCGGAGGGATGCCGTCTCCGGACCCCCTGCTGTAAGCTATTCTTTTTCTACCGATATAACGTACCAGGGTATATGTTTAGGGTAACTTGGGCGAAAACCTTATGCAAATAGGTTTATTTATAGTTGAGCTACATATGTGTGGCTCAAGCAGATAAATATAATTTTAGCTTCGTTTACTAATCAGAAACTCATTTTCACTAACAGTATATAATAATATACAAAAAACTGAAAACGGTATCTTGAAGAAAACCAGCACAAATGCATATATATCAATGTGCAAAGTAGTTGTTGTATTATCGATCTGATAGATCAAATATTAAATCTCAATATAATGTAGTAAAAGCACAGACGGTGGATGGAGCAGCGAACTTGTAACGATCATTTACTCATACCATCATTCAATGGAAATACCAAGAAGCGATACTTTTTACAGATACGTTGGAATAAAATACAGCATTGCCTTCGGCAGATTTGGAATCCTTTCTAATGGCGCTGATTTATGTGATATGGGATTTTTAAAAACCGTGACATATATATTTGGTGGTTTTGAGACAACAGTCTTATCTCTATAAGCGTAATCAACAGTGTTAACAAACTAGATGCTTCGCACGGACTGTTGGATTACTATAATTTTGGGGTCATATGTTCAATCTGAAGCCTGTTATATTGTGATTAATGCTGTTGCTTGTGAACCTACGTAGCCTCAACTTTGACATATAAATTCGTTTATCAATTCACATCAATAGAATAAACGAGATAGAAAAGACTTCAATCGCCTTTTCTAAGTTCCATGTTAGTCCCATAATTATTTTATATGTTAGGAGCCTCATATATTTGCTGGCAACAAAAAACGACTCCAAATGTAAAAATTCAAACTTGAATTGAACACGTACCGTCTGGACTGGTACGACAAACTATGCGCTAGACCAATCGGCTATATTTTAACAACCTTGTACTGCGTTGCACTGTGGGTCATTTTGAACTGTTATGAGATTCCCAAAGAAGTTTGAAGTGCTGCACTAATATTCAAGTCTTAATAATTTCGAGTTGGTAAAAGTAATTAACTGCAATAAAACAGAGCGGGTAGAACATAATTAACAATAAACCTCACCAACGTGGCAGAAGTAAAACTTGGAAAGCAAGCTACCCTAATTTTACAGTTAGAACTAGCAAAACCACTTTTAAAACAACAATTTCAGATCACCCTTTATATCCTAGCCCATACGACTTTTTGGTTTGTTCAACCACTGAAAATATCATAGGGATTGTTGAACTAGTTGTTTAGTTTACTCAAACCTTGAGTATCAGTAGACTAATATTAATGGTTCCTATTACCTAGGGTTAACCCAACGGTAAAAATGTGCAGCAAAGTGAAAACTTGATCGCGACATATCAATTCTTGATGCTTGATGTATAAATAACTGAATAAATACTACTGAAAGTATGTGAATCTAAACGACATATTTCAATAGGTACTCCACGTAAAGTAGAATTGCCGAAACCTTTGGACCGATTTGAAAAACTAGTACGAAGTCATTAACATAACTATTGGATATCAATCCCAAAATGCCTCTAGTGACTTAGATTACTTTTTGTATTGTTTAGGCATAACTCGTACGCCGAACAGGGTAGACACTGACGAATTTTGTATGAAACTGAATGCTCATACAATACAAAAATTTTCAAACTGCCCACGTATAAAAAACTTAAACAACCATTACCCAAAAAATTTAGGGACGACAAAAGCATTTGTAAACATGATCCATTCTAAATACATTAATATTTTTTTACAAATCCACTGTATTATTGACTGTCCTAAGCTATATTCCCACTGTGATTAAAATTACTCGATGTACGGCAGCTGCAGCATGCTAATAGATACACTATAACGTTGCCACAAAGGTACATGAATTTGTGACTACATGCGAAAATTGGATTACTGAATTATTACTTTGTATGCATCATATCCACTAAAAATTACTGTCGAGTTAAAAACAAACGAAGACTGAAAAGAAATATGACAAAATTTACGTATATATTTCATACCTCGATCAAATTTGAAAAAGTGTACAGATAATTTCGGCACATCTCGCTCAAATTTCATTTATCGCATTATTATCGACTTACACTTATTATCTAGCAGACTATGTAATTTACAACGCGCTTGAGAGTAAATACAACACTAGGCGTCGTAAATTGTAGGAAACGTACAGACAAGAATAATAAAATATTAATTATCACACCTACTTGTATTTAACAAATCAGTAAGGCATCGACTTATGTGCGACATCCATTCAGATTTTTCGGTTGCAGTAGCGGCGTATACCGTAAATGATTTGCTTCTTGTTTTTATTAGAAACCCGTTCCGTGAGTCTGAAGATAAGTCAACACTTTGTTTACTCAGTCTGTGGGCGAAAACAGAGTGAAAAAATATTACTCTGCTTCAAGAGAACCCTTGAAATCACGCCGAAAGTAAAGACCCTATAAGGAACTAGAAAATCTACATACATATCTTCAATATTCACTCACATGGAAAGATATCCCATTATAAATAAAAAATCTCTCATATTAGCCTTTTCACAGGTTAAGCGGTTAGTCGCCAGTCCATTACAAAGTCTTCCAAAAGTTATAATACACCTGCAACAGCAAAAATGTGACGGTTTTGTGCAACATTGCAAAACCTTTGATCAAAGCCGCCTACGCGTTCCAGATTAATCACAACATGCAACAACCTTAGTATTTATGACCCATTCATAACGTTGCAGGTCTGTAGCGCTTAACGACGGGACGTATGAACTCCTACGCAAATATATTAATTTCAACAGATGCGAAAACGTACAGGTTCATTCTAGCATTGTCAATCCCGCGGCGCGAAATATGGGCTGCGAGAAATTGGTGCCCGTATGATTGCTTGGCAAACAACCTTAAAACCTTTTTGGCATTTTGACCCGGGAGATGGGGTCGGAGTTGTCCGCCTTCAACTAAAGGGCACATCATCACTACTTTTGCTATATATCACGATTTTCGCCCTAGCTCCCTGAGAGGAAACTCTGCTCTGTTCGGCTGCTCAGTTTCACTAAATATGATGGAAGACCACTTATGGAAAATGACATATATAATATTAATCGGCCTTAATTTTCAAATTGTTCCTAACAAAAAATGACAGCAGCGCTTAGCTTTGCCAAAGAAAATTACATATCATTATGCAATCTAACAAAAAATTCTGAAAATTAAGCGGCAGCCTAATTAATAAAAAATGATAATTCATGAAATTGCGATACTTTCATATTTTTTTCTATATGGGTATGCTTCAGCAGCTTTTCAAAAGGCTTTTAAAATCATAATTTTCACCCTTTGTTTATTCCAAGCGCGTTTCAAATACCCGATCTGGCCTTCGGGCTTAGTTAATAAAGCTTGATATAATCGTCCGGTTGTTGTCACTATATATTTTTGAATTAGTCAAGTCTTAGCTGGTTTCTAGAAACAATGAAAATTATACTTTAGTTAGGGGCATAACCTGAGTTTGACCACATTTGAGAACTAATGGAAACCGAAAGTACCGGGAAGACCGATTTGACAAGTTCAAATGACAGACCATACCGTAGGTAACTGTCAAAAAACGTCAATAAGTGTAGTTTCACAACTTATCACAAATGTGAATATGTTATAACGGTAAATTTAAGCGATTTTTGGTAGCATGAATATCTTTTGGCCAGTATAGAGAAAAATCATTTTAGCCGCGCAGATAAGTAGCTGTGGAACCTGGGAGGAAGCCAAAATTTAGCTGGGTGCACAATATGGGGGAACTTGGTAAGGTTGAATTACCTGGGGCCCCCAATACCACATGCTTGGAGAAGCCAGCTTAGTAAAGTAACATGATATATATATTAATTCGGACTGGGTTGAAAAACGTCGGAGTAACTAAGGGGCTAGATCATAAATCCCCTGGCAGCCTACAGAATTTTCAAATTTTATACATATGTTTTTGCCTAAAACGTCAAGTGCGAAAATACACTCATATTATTGATAAGATTAATTCTGTCCTACATTTCAGTAGGTCTTACACAAACAACAAAAATGTCGGCAACATTCCCAAACGTACCGCTGGTACCACCATCTTCGACATTTTCAATTTTTACTTCCTCAAGCGGAATAATATGTTGCTTGTTGTATTTTCGTTTGTTGATAATGATATTGCCATACACGAAAATGTCGTTGAAAAGAAAAAATTGTCGCGGCTTAGTAACTTTGCGGCACTGTTTCATAAGAATACCTTCGCCGACAAGCACACGTCCGGGCAGATAAAGAGGCTGAAACGGTGATATTTGAAATGATGAAAATTTCTGCGGTATGCAGTTAAAGGGATCCCATCTCCGGTGCCCCAACTCTACCACTTTTATAGTCACAGACACGTTTGAGCGAATCACCTCATTGTCTGCCAAAAACATTTATATTCGCAGTTTAACAAATTACAGCACTGGACTGAAAACATATGAAATAAACCATGGTCCAAAGGGTGGTGGGAGGGTACATACAATAAAGTATGATATCAAAAACCTTAAATTGGTCATAGGTGCGGTCAGATAGTCCACCTCATCGTTTTCAGCGACCTCGAAAATCATTATAACGGCAGGTATATATATAAGTTATAGCCTTATATCCACATCCCCGAAATCAAAAACAATCAGGTTCCAAAAGAGGTGTATACCACGGGATACGGTACAATATCACAAACGAAGAATTAGCCAGAGATACATTCAACTAAACAGCTCTCATCGTGTAAGCCACCTCGTGAGCTTTTATAAACGTTGATTAAACAAATTATAGCAATATATTGAAGGTCCACAAAACCATGCACAGTTAAAGAATACAGAGTTCCAAAGATTACAACACAGTTTCAAGATGGGTGCATCGGTAATACGTACGTCCAAATGAGTCATTCTATCTTCAGTAACTTCGAAAACCCTTATAGTCAAAGATGAAACACATAGCATTACATTGAAAACCACTAAGCCACGCATAGTCCAGTGGGAGTCCTAGTGGATACAGTACTATTCAAAATGTCTAAATCCGTCAGATACCTTCAAATGACTCACTCCATCGTTTTCAGCGCACTCGAAGATGTTCATAATAGCCGACGCAACAAAATACAGCGTTAGACCAAAAACAATTTAATCATGCATGAGTGGTTTTGGAGATATAGTGCCGGGCAGTGCATAGTTCACAGAAACATTCAAATCAATAATTTTTCAGTATTCTTGAAAACCTTTACAGTTACCATATAATGCTTAATAGCGATTATCTAAAAATGTTACATATAACGGTTTAAAATGGGCCATTTTGGGACTCCATTTTATGAGCCTATATTCTTATCAACGGGTCTGGCAAAAAGTGTTGCTCAGTAAAGTTGTAAATTTCGCCCAGACTCGTGAATATTTTGAAAAGATATGCAACATTTTTGACATGAAGCTGTGTTTTAAGATTTAACTAAATAAGTATTTTCCTTTGGTCACAAAAATAAAGGGGTAACCTCTTTAATGAGGGTCTACCATATGTAATGGTGCATGGACGAAACCAGTGTGGTACCACGGGACAGACTATAGACTATCATATGCAATAAAAAAGACTGGAATATCTTCGTACGTTCCTGAGATATTTCCAAATAGCTGACCGGACCGACGGGTATATAGACGGACACGGCAAAATTTATCAGGGCACACACAGATAAATGCTTGCTCGTTTTGCAATGAGTTTTTTGTAAACACTTCGGAGAGGAGGTGTTACATTTTGGGGGATTTGTATTCCAGCTGCCTATGTTATCTGCTTTGAGAAGCATTAATACTGAATTTTCTAGCACCACCGATTTGCCCTTGAGGGATAAACTTTTTCTCTGAAGCCACAAAGCAGACAGTGGACAACATACACGAAAGAGGTTGTAAGACCCTTGTCTCATAGAAATGTAGGTTATATATAACAGTATTTTCGCGATAGTTCAATCGGAATATCAACCTGTGGTTTTCCAAAAAATTTTCATTGTCATGAAACGGACATCTAAACAGTGCCGTACGTAGATCAAAACACGTCACAATTATAGAATATGGAACGCATCATGTGATGGACAACCCAATGTATATTTTAAAGACAATAGCAAAATCCAGAACCTGAATTCGAAAATTAGGAGTGTTTGCATCTTTAATTTCCGTAAAAAAGCGAGTAGTTAACGTACCACCCCTCCCCTCG
Source organism: Trileptium ribeirensis (assembly GCA_030248225.1). Lineage (NCBI taxonomy): Eukaryota > Metazoa > Nematoda > Enoplea > Enoplida > Thoracostomopsidae > Trileptium > Trileptium ribeirensis. Next base: position 75,609 of record JASANE010019524.1, read on the forward strand.
AAAAGCAGAAAAATTAGCAATTCATAAATGTGTGGGGAAAAATCCAAAGGCTCTTGCCTAGCAAATTAGGTTAAAATAGGGACAAACAGGGTATCATGAACCGCTAATAGCTCAAACAAGCTTCTACTTTAAAGTTCCTTTCCGGTTTAAGTGAAAGCCGGCATGAAATTTAGAATTTCGGCTGTTTTTTGATGCACAACGGTTTTCATGTAATGTTTATTGTTAATTTCTTATATCGGCAAGTCGCCAAAGTTCCCACTTTCTTTTTACTTATCCGATGACGTTTCAATAAAGGCGTTAATCAAGTCGCGCGATGGATACCAAGTACGTGGCGAAACGCTTTTTGATGGTGAGCGGGCTTTAAACTTAGGATCTCCGATCTCAACAAATTGTGCAACAATGGCTCTTGTTTGTTTGAGAGTAGGTGCAAACCCTAGCCGGCCCATTTGAATGATACAGCTTGTAATATCTGTCTCTTCAGAATCATGGATAATAATTTTGCAACCTTGGGGTAAAACAGGGCAGCGCTTCCCAGCCTTTGCCCTGAGGACGTTGCGATAAATTCCAGTTGCCTTAGCAACTGTATTAACCTTTGCTCCTTGACGCATATGACATAAGGAGTTTTGTACATCATTGCCACAGTAATTACGAGCTTTTTTAACGTAATTTCGTACTATTGTGCCCAGCTCAATTGTCCTTATGTATTTTACAGGCAAATTTTTTTCTCCGCTAAACTTTGGCTGATGCAGGCCTCGGGGAGTAGGCAAATTACAATTTCCGTGTTGTTTTTAAATTCTATACTACTAGCTGTGATAACGTACATCACAGTATTTCGGCAAATCTTTCGCTGTTAAGTTACAAACCTGTAAATTTCACTCTATATGCATCTTTCTTCAGCAGTATGCAGCATCAAAATCTTGATTTTGTCATGAGACATGAAAAAAGACTACAATATTTTGAAATTAGATATACTACCGTCAGAAACTACTAAAATGAATTTTAAAGCAAAAAATTCCACAAAACTTCCCAATTTGCACGAATATTGAGCCTTGATTTTCCCTTTCAAGGCTATACTTTGCCAACACCTATTGTTGGAACGGGGCAAGTGAAGCGAGAGGAGTTTGCACTGAGTGCGCTAGAGGGAAAAATTTCCATTTTTCTGTCTGCCACTGTCATTCATCTCATTTTTGGATAGACGGATTTCGACAAAATTTTTAATTCGATCCTTTAGTTGAACGCGAACAGTTCGAGCTCATCTTCCGGGACAAAATGGTAAAAAACAGGTTTTATAATGTTCCATTGCCAGATATGACCATACTTCTACCAGTTTTGCAGCCCATATCACGCAACACATGCTTCGTATCGAAAAATGCGGACCACGTGCAGTATCAACTCATGGAGATCTACACATTTTTATGGGACCCCTCCCCGGGCTACTGTGGTCCCGAATATGGTTCATTGACCCTTTGGCAGATATAGTGATTTTTCAGATTTCGCCGTGTTATTGTTTGTTTTACCTTACAAAGAGTGGTTATCAAACACGCTGAATACGATGGTTTAGCTATCTATGGTCCAACTTCACCATATCACAGCCTGTTACATCTAATTAAACAAAATGACAACTTAAAAATGAAGCCACGCTCGCTGTTTCTTCCTCGCTCGCGAGATACAGGTAAAATTGTTTAATATCACAAAATATTCTGTTTTCTACTAAACTAGGCTCTCAAAATTGGGGGTGGGGGCAATGGCTTTTTTCGATTCCTCCTGGTTCAGAACAGGTGCCCCCGGTTTATGCCTCCTGGCGAAATTTTGGGCTCACCCCGGTGCAAAGTCTCTTCGAAAATTTTTTGTTTGCAGTCGGTCCGAAATACATAAAATTTGATCCAAATTAGTATATACTAAAACTCAGTCCTGAAGCCAAATATTTCGCAAATTTTTTAGAAATTTGCTTCAAAATCGCTTTTTCACTTCATCAAAAACATTTTGGCAGTGTTTCTGGTATGATTTTTAGCCGCTTTTCTCGTGGCAAAATGCCGTCTGACAAAATCAGGCGCCCTTCGGTTCGGAACGAGGGGGCCCACTGGCAATATCTTCAGCGAATGGAGAGCCCAGCTAAAGACAGGTTTACTCTCACTGAAAGAGGTGTAAATCTCCGCCCCCACACCAGATCAAACTTCTTAAAATTGCCAGAAAGTGATAAAACACCCTCTTTGTAGTTGTTGGTTGCTCATAACTAACGAAATGGTGATTATGGCTAGAAAAACAATTGCTAACGGTTCGTACGCTAATCCAAAATATCCTATGAAATTTTTTAGTTCTACTAGGTAAAGACATCCAGTTTACATAAAGGCTTGAAATATTTAAAAAATTCTTTTCTGAAGTAAAAAATTCGATTCTGAAAATTCTTAAATTACGTAAATATGAATTATAAAGTTGCTTTCAACCTTTAACAACTTTGTAGCACCGTAGCTGAGGTCATAGATTAACAGTTTCAGCTTTTTTCGTTAGGTAATTACTGAATTTTGAAAATATTTAGATTTGTATGTCGCCCGATCGAACACGAGTCCTTGTTCATGCCCCCTGGAAAAATGTTGCGGCAACGGTTCATGCTACTTAGCAACAAATTCAACGAATGGAGTATCTGGAATCTAAAATTAGTAAGAATACAAATTTAAAACAAGTTTGGGGCACCACATGCTGTAGTAATTCACGCATGAATATAAAGGCTATCAACAGTTTATACTGAAATTAACAAAGCACCAACCTGTCCAGACGTTCCAAAACAACTTTCGACGTTAGCAATTCTTCGAGCGTTCGCTTCACTGTTGACTATAAAACAATCATTAGATGTGCGTTGTGTTTAATAAATCTTAGAGATAAAATATACTTTCTGTGAAAGTCAAAGAGTCAAATAGAATTTGAAACAAATGTTTCGTGAATGCAAATAATATAGATATCCAACAAATATTTCTAATTTTTTCAACAGCCAAAAATATTTGAAACATATAAAATGCAGTTATTTTGACTTACAACTGGAACAGATGATTTTGCTGAAAAGCTGCACGCGATATGTTACCAAACGACGAAAGAGACTATACTTTCGAAATCAGATTCATTGAGCTTAGACCCACTGAAACCCCATGAAAAGGTGTGAAACATGCACGCTGCACTCTAGGTAGCCAAATCATTGTATTCAGCATATATATATATATATATATATATATATATATATATATATATATATATATATATATATATCAGGGAATAACCGGAACCGGAACCAGCAACCGGAACCGTCCATTTAAACCGGATCCGGAACCTGGTCTTCGAAATTTATATATAGTAAAAGATATGAAGGAAGAAAATAAGGTATAGTCGACTTAAAATGCATTAAAAATAAATTTTACATTAAACTTAATGTATTGCCATGACATTATTGCCGTTCTAAAACTTTAAAGAAACTGAGGAAGCTAATAATGTTTATTTATCGATCAATATGTCGTTTTATTGGACACCCAGAGCAAAAAATGTCTTCTACTATACACCCTTGCATATACTGCGTCAAATTGAACGTGCTTACAACGCATAGAACGAAGAATAAATGCTTTCGCTCTGTCCCTATTCGCCTCCCTTTACTACACATACGTTTGTTAGATGTTGTTCTGTAGGAAACTTGAAATTATTGGTTTATATGATTCAGGAAAAATTAATAGATAAAAAGTAATTTTCTGATCAGTGGTAAGAGACACTGTTTAGGCTAGCGTTGGACAAACAGTGCCCGTCATTAAATGATAATAACTTTCTAATCATAATGCTATAAATGAGACAAACTGTTATACTGCTCGCACAGTTTCAATAAATCCAGCTCATTGCCAAGAAAGCAGTTTTTGGCTGCGTTGTAGATAACGTTACTTCACTTTAATTTCGCCTGATTTACAAAGTTTACAAGCGCACTGGCTGGCGCTTGGCGCAATTTATATTAGCCAAGCATACGCTAAGTACTTCTATGTAAGCCATACTTTGTTACCCAGTTGGACTGGTTTAATTCGAACGTAATCCGGAGACTTCTGAACGTGTAAAATAGTTGCTACAAGCATCGACTTGGTTTTGATTTGTTAACAAACTGTTGCAGATTATTATGAAAAATTTCTACTGAAATTATGTGTTCTACTTACGTTTCACACGGCAAATTGCTTAGTTAATCTTTTCTTTTGCTTGGTTGTATTGGAGCTTGATCATTGTATAATATATATTACATATTTTTGGATCAGATATGAAGCAAAAATGTGGAAAATTTCAAACAAAATTTTTAAACCGGAATTCCGGTTCCGGTATGGTTTTTGCCCTTTGCCGGAACCGCAACCGGAACACGATTTTCGACGGAACCGGAATTCCGATTACTCCCTGATATATATATCAGGGAATAACCGGAACCGAAATTTACCGGAACCGTCCATTTAAACCAGATCCGGAACCTGGTCTTCGAAATTTATATATAGATGATGGAATAAATGAAGGTGTAGTGGATTTCAAATGCATTAAAAATTACTTTTACATTAAACTTAATGTATTGCGATGGTATTATTGCCTTTCTGAAACTTTAAAGAGACTGAGGAAGCTAATAATGTTTATTTATCGATCAAATATGTCGGTTTTTGGACATTCAGAGCAAAAAATGCCTTCCACTATACACCATTGCGTATACTACGTCAAATCGAATATGATTACAAAGCTTGGAGCGTAGAATACGCACTTTCGCTCTGTCTACAGTCGCCTTCCTTTACTACACATACGTTTGTTACATGTTCTTCTGTAGGAAACTTGAAATTATTGGTTTATATGGTTCTAAGAGAAAATAATAGAAGGTAATTTTGTGATCAAAGGTCAGACGCACTGTTTAGGCAAGCGTTGGGCAATCAATGCCTGTCAGGTAGATGATAATGATGATAACTTTCTAATGAGAATGTTGCAGATGAGATACACTGTGATGCTGCTCGCACAGTTTCAATAAATACAGTTCTTTGCCAAGAAAGCAGTTTCTAGCTGCGTTGCAGATAACGTTAGTTTACTTCAATTTAGACTGATTTATCAAGTTTACAAGCGCACTTGCGGGTGCTTGACGCAATTTATGTTAGCCAAGCATACCCTAAGTACTTACTCTGTTACCGAGTTGGGCCGATTTAATTCAAACGTATCCCACAGACTTCTGGATGTGTAAAATAGCTGCTACAAGTATCGACCTGGCTTTGATTTAACAAAATCCAAATTATGTGCCCTACTTACGTTTCACACGGCAAATTGGTTAGTTAATCTTTTCTTTTGCTTGGTTGTATTGGAGCTTGATCATTGTATAATATATTACATATGTTTGGATTACAGGATGAAGCAAAAAACGTGGAAAATTTCAAACAAAATTTTTAAACCGGAATTCCGGTTCCGGTATGGTTTTTGCCCTTTGCCGGAACCGCAACCGGAACACGATTTTCGCCGGAACCGGAATTCCGGTTACTCCCTGTATATATATATATATATATATATATATATATATATATATATATATATATATATATATATAGTATATATATATATATAGGATATATATATCCTCTATATCACTTTTTGGTGCCATGTACGTACCAAACTACTGAAGACATACTATTTTCTGGAGATCGGGTTCATTGACCCTAAACCTAATGAAAACGTCTGAAAAGGCATAATGTAATCGTGCTGTACTTTAGATAACGAAACTATCGTATTCAGCGTGCCGGAAAACCTATATATGCAATTCTTGATGACCTGCGCGCGATATGTAACCAAGTAACAGAACACAGACTATATTCAGGAAATCGAGTTCATTGACCCTAAACACATTGAAAACGCATGAAAAGGCTTGGAATATGAGCTTGAAAATAGGCTTGATGACCAAATCATTATGTCAGCCTTCAGAAATACCTATGTGTAGACCATTCTTGATGCCATGCACGCCATACATAACAAGACAAAGCCGCATTTTTGAAATCGGGGTCGTAGAGCGTAAAACCCTTGAAAGCCAATGAAAAGGTATAATATAGTCAAGTTAGACTCTGGCTAGCAAACCCATCGCATCCAGCGTGCCTGATAGGCACCCACTTAAAGGTAAAAACAAGCAACAACACGACAAATCTGAAAAATCTATACTACTGGTAAAGAGCCGATAAACCATATTCGGGCCACAGCGCCCCAGGGAGTGGTCCCACAAAAAGTCGTAGTCAGCAAGTTGTAGACCTCGATGACCTGATTCTATCTCCATTTTAGATGGAAATCTGTGTCGCCACACATGGGCTGCAAAAGAAAAGCAACCATATGACCAGGTTTGACAAAGAACCCTTATAAAACATGTTTTGCCATTTTGACCCTGAAGATGGGGTCGGACCTGTTCGGGTTCAACTAAAAGGCACAACATCGTCACTTTTGCTATCCAACAGAAAAAATGTAGAAATCCGTAAATGAGTTATGAACGACAGCGAGATAAAAACAAAATTTCACGATTTTCCCCTTACACTCTCAGTGGAAACTCCGCTCGATCCGTTTCAAAAAACTATTGCACATGACAGATTTTAAGCAAAATTTTCCACGAGCCGTCGGCGCGCCCGATGGAGGGCTCTTGGACAACGAGCAGGAGGTAGATTTGGCTAGACGCTACCATCCTCAGATAGGTGACTCACCCCACTCCACATCGATACATAAATATAACATAAACCATTTATCACTGAAATAAGAAGTATATACGAGTACATCTTCCAAAGAAATTCGCAATTTTAATATAACTGTAAAAATAAATTATACGGATTCAGCATACAGCAATTAAAAACTGTGTTAATCCTGTACCATTTACATGTACGCACTTGATTGCTAGATGCTCTCAGATTGTAGTGAAATTCCATTATTATAAGTTGCTTCGAGAACATCAGGTACCCAGAGATTTCAAAAGAAATGAAACTACTAACTCGTAAGCGCGGATTAAAACGGAGCAAGAGTGGTTACACCTAGCGGTCATTTTGTGTAACCACTTGTAACACGCTTTGTGTTTGATGTATATACTACTCTAAAACCTTTGTAACCCTGCACCCACTGAAAACCCGAAAACCACGTTGGCACCAAATCCATTAAAAACTGAGATCGCACGAAGAATTGGTGTTGGCATCTATATAACTGAACCATCGTATTCAACATGCCTTAAAACCTAGATACAGACTATTCTCGATGCCATGCACGCAATACGTAACCAAACTACTCAAGACAGACTACCTATATTCTGGTAGTCGGGTTCACTGATTCTAAATCTACAGAAGACATCTGCTGCGGTAAGAAATATTCGCGCTGTAGTCTAGATTACCAAACTACCGTATTCAGTCTACCGAAAAACCTATACACAAACCATTCTTTATGCCCTGCAAGCAGCAAATAACCAAACGAATGAAAACTCACAGCATTTTGGAAACCGGGTTCGTCGATCGTAAAACCCTTGAAACATCATGAAAACATAGAATATAATCAAGTTGGACTCTAAGCAAAACCGTCGTATTCAGCGTCAATTGCTATTTCAATGACAAAGGGTCGACAGGCCATATTCGGGCCAACAGCGGCCTACAAAAATTGGTCTGCGATGTTGTAGATCTCGATTAGCTGATTCTCGGTTTTTGATATGAAGCTTGTGTCGCGAGATATGGGCTGCGATAGACTGGTACCCGTATGGCCAAATTTGTAAAAACACTTCAAAACCAGTTTTGCAAGAACCCTTAAAACAATATTTTTTCCATTTCAACTCCGCGGATGGGGTTCGAAACTATTCGCGTTCAACTAAATGGCACATCCTCGTCATTTTTGCTATGGAATAAAAAAATTGTCGAAATACGTCAATCAAAAAATGAGTTTTGAATGAGTGAAATAATAAAGAAATTTTCACGATTTTTCCTCCTAGCGCTCTCAGCGCAAACTCCGCTCCCTCCGTTTCAATTATCTTAATTCTATTCTACAATCAGGCTCGTTTAATATATACGTGTTTAAATTGATTGAAACTCCGGTCATTTAAAAACAAAAATTTCATATATACTTACCCAACCGTTCGACCATGTCTTAGACAAATACTCGCCAACAGATAACCCAGATATGTTGTCAACTCGATTAATCCACTGTATATGTTTAACTGTGGATGTGTATATAAAGCCTAGTTAAAATACAAACGTGTGGTTGTAATGAAGATATAGGCATATATAATGTGTTTCTGTTTATATATACTGAATGAATACAAAAAAAACTTCGTTTAAGAATCTACTTAAATTTAAAGTTTCACAATTTTAGTTCCGGGGAACTAAACCGATCGATACTGTGGCACAGAAAACTAACAAACTTGGAAATCAAAAATGTACAAAATCTGGTTGACACATGATATTACTCGCAAGGTCAAACTGTCCATACAATATACGTTTTGAAACAAACTAGACTCGGCAAAGTTTGAGAGAATAATATATCACTTTTTATACAACATCGTTGTACCAACAAAAGCTGTTTATTTTACAAAATTTTACAACTAACAATTAACCAAAAATATGAGATCACTAGTATACCAATGGATGGCGACTAATTAGTAGTACATTAATCCACAAGTATGCATCGGGCTTTAGCCAACTAAAAGTTATTTTATAAAGGAAACCAAGACGCAATAGACTGGAATCCACGAAATCAACATGATTTATATGGCATTATAAGAGATGAACTGACCATTCACAGATGGCATACCACACCGGTCACACATACATTCAGCTCAATCACGTCATCGTTTTCAGCTGGTTCGAAATTGAAGGCATTAAAATGAAAACCCGAAATCATGAATCGAACTGAAATGTTTCATGGTTGGGGTGACAAAGAACATACTAATTATTCCAAAATCAATTTTATGGTTCCAGATACGTTTTAATGACTCACGTTGTCGACTTATGCAGCCTCTAAAACCTTTGTAGTTACCATACAATAATATTATCAGACCACGACCACGCTAAGTCAGATTACGCGGCTTGCAATATTTAAAATATATATAAATCTTAAAATGCCAAACTGCGGCCACGAACTCAGTTGAATTAGGTCGATATAGCCTCTTGGAAGAACGAACGGCTCATGCCAATTTTATCCTATTATATCCATAGAAACAGCTTCTCTCGCCTTCCTCGGATAAGAAATGCTTCAACAAATCAACTTTTCATACAATTGGCTGGCTAACAATATAATTTTATAAGTGAATATTTCTTGGAATTATGTAAACCAAAGTTTAACATCAATAAATCATAAAAACCATCCATTCATTTCCCGCAGCGCAGATATTTAGAATAATTTTCCGAAACCAGTAGCGATTAAAAACTAAACCCACAAAATCTACCAAATATTTTATATAAAAACTGGATGACCAGACTAAGTAAATCTGACCTACCAAAATACCATAGATATATATAATAGAAACCTATTGTCATATGCACTAAAAGTTTTCTAATTTTTTCCGATGAAATATAATTTTCCAGGCACCAAGAGACGAGGAGCACAACTATATAATAGGCGGTTGCGATTTTACCCAGAAAGTACAAAACAGAACCACTCCCGATCACACCAGGAATTATAAATCTAAAAACATAGTATATCCCTTAGGGCGTTAAATTATTAATAAATTGCCTCAAAACGTAAAAGGTTGCTAGGATGTTAGTGACAGAGATTGAAACCAATTTTATATAAGCGTATTTCATGTAATCTATGATATTGTAGCGCCGGAATCAGTTAGAAACTACTACGTACTTCGCGAAAACGCCCCCCCCCCCATCGGAGCAAAGACAAAATTTCGATTTTCATGTTTTCAGAAAATGCGCTGAAAGCGTTCATCGTGGTGTCAGATATAACTATAATATTGACATGTGTTATGCCAAATTCCATATTTTTGAGTAGCAATGTTGAAAAATCATCTGATTTCCGACCTCCACCGCTTAACCCAAAGGTTCCAATCAGCTGACCTTTCAAAAGCTAGTTCTGTTAGCGAACACCAACCTCAATAAAATTGAATTGTTCCTGACGTCATATTTGCATTAAATTATTTCGTGAACACTGAATATTCCTAATATAAGGTTGATAGCAGGGAATGTCCGGAACCGATATTCACCGGAGTGGAACCAGCAACCGGAACCATCCATTGAATCCGCATCCGAAGCTTATGTATAGTAAAACAGATGCAAGAAATGAAGGTACTGTGCACTTAAAGTGTATCAAAAATAAATTTTACATTAAACTTAATGTATTGCGATGACATTATTGCTACGCTAGAATTTTGAAGAGACTGAGAAACCTAAAATATTTCTTTATCGATCAAGATGTCGGTTTTTGGACTCCTAGCGGAAAAATGCCTTCTGTTGTAAAGGCTTGCGTAAACTGCGTCCAACTGAAGGATCTTTTAACGCATGGAGTGCAGAGTAGACAATTTCGCTCTGTCTCCAATTACATCCTTTACTAGACATAAGCTTGTTACATGTTATTCCGCAGGAAACTTGAAATTATTGGTTTATAGGTATATATACTATAATTTTCTTATCGAATGCCAGAGACATTTTTCGACTAGCGTTGGGCAACCAGTGCCCCTCAGTTAGACATTGATGATGATTTTCTGATCAGAATGCTATACATGAAACAAGCTGTGATACTGCTCGCACAGTTTCTATACATAGGTACAGTTTGTTCCCAAGAACGCAGTTTCTGGCTGCTTTGCCGATGTTACTTTACTTCAATGTAGACTGACTACAAAGTTTACAAGCGCCCTGGCTACTGCTTGAAGCAATTTATATTAGCCAATTTTACAGCAAAATTCGCTGCCACTATAGAATGGCGCTTCCCCTGTACCCCAGTTGGTTTTTTTATTGCTGTTATTACCTGCTGTCGGTAGCTGAATAAAAATGACCTGGGTTTGTATATACTAGTACTCGCGGGAACTCCGGAATGGTTGAAAATTATTGATACGCCGAGATAACAAGTGTGGTCATAATGTAGGAATCCTGTGCCACTTTATAAGGTGCAACTAATAGAGTCCAACACAGTCCCTTGGATTTTAGTTACTATGCGCCCTTTGGGCCTGCGTTGGACTTATCATTTTCCGCAACAAACCGCAATTAAATGCTTTACTTATAGCCATCGCTAGTAAACGAATAACTCTATCGAGATTGCATAAAGTAGTGAACCATAGGCACACCTTCGCCTTTTGCGTGCACAGCCAATCAGCTCTCGATAGCACACGTCGATATGCTATATGTCAGGGAGTAACCGGAAAGCAAAGCAAAGGGAAAAACCATACTGGAACCGGAATTCCGGTTTAAAAATTTTGTTATTCAAAACTCATTTTTTGGATTGACGTATTTCGACAATTTTTTTATTCGATAGCAAAAGTGACGAGAATGTGCCATTTAGTTGAGCGCGAATAGCTCCGACCTCATCCGCGGAGTTGAAATGGCAAAAAACCTTGTTTTAAGGGTTCTTGCAAAAACTGGTTTTGAAGGGTTTTTACAAATTTGGCCATACGGGTACCAGTCTATCGCAGCCCATATCTCGCGACACAAGCTTCGTATCGAAAACCAAAAACAGACATACTGATCGATAAATAAGCACTATTAGCTTCCTCAGACTGTTTAATGTTTCAGAAAGCAATAATGCCATCGCAATACATTAAGTATAATGTAAATGTAACTTTAATACATTTTAACCTAGGCCTACACCGGTCACTCTTGCACAGTCTGATCTTTAGCTCTTACACACTCTGACTTTTATACGTTTTGCACGCTTGGACCACTGATCTCAATATACTCGACGATCCTTACTTATTATTTTACACTTAGATTAATTTACAGCTACCTAAAACTTGGGCCTAAGTTTTTAGCCTAAGTTATACCAGCTACTGTTTAACAAGTATGACTGAGCGATAGTGATTAAGGTTTAGGTTATCTCGTACGTTATTAAATCCCTTGTGGGTTGGTACAGTGGCCCCGGTGGCTGGCAACTCCACGAGTGTTTCATTACTTTAACATAAGCCTTAGAGTTACGCTATTAATGCCAATTAAGTTAAACAGGCCGACCCCGGCTGGCTGCTAGACCACGCTATTAAAACTGCACAGTGTTGAAGTTTACTCAATCCCTAGGCCCTCGGCTGGCTGGATGTTAGGTATTCAGTACTGGAGATTGTGGTAATCCGAAGCCAACACCTTACTCTCCGGTCTTCTCAAGAATAGTATATACTACTTGCTCCGCCGACCCCACCTGGCTGCCAGACTTCACAAGTAGAACTACTAATTTATTCGAGTCCCACCTGCACTCTCGCCCTGGTTACCACTCACTCGATACAAGGGCCGATTTTTTTAAGTATTACTAACCTAGGTTAAACTATTCTATCGCTCTTATTAAAATTATTAATACTTCTTCAAAGATTCTTCATGGGAATGTTAGTACTACTTGTCAACTTTTGGGAAGGTCCAACCTTGTATATCCCCTTTCCAAGAAACCATATATTACTAATATGGACTTTACCCCTAAAATTGTAATGAACTAATACTCCTCCTCAGGGGAGATATCGATCCTCCCAGAGGGGCGACCCTTATAATCTCTCTTGCCAGGACATTTTCTACTATTTTGGGTGTGGAAACTTTATTTTCTTTTATTTGGGGTTATATGGCTCTTCAATCCAAACCTACAAGGTAAAAGGCACAATTTCACGCCTTTCCATATTTTTATGTAAAGAACAAATTATCCTTAACTTATACTTTTTTCCCGGGGGAAATTTCTTCTTCCAGGGGAAGTATCCGTACCTTGACCGTACCTTGAACGGTCATCATCAGCTGCACTGGATTTGCATTTGAAAATATAATTGAATGTTGACAATGACTAGCCGAGAGAATATCGGCTGAGCGTGATTTCATGCGGAGATTTCGCAACCTGCAATGCAGCGAAGCAGCAGCAGCAACGGTACTCAGAGTTCATGCAGTATGCAAAGCAGTATCGGGCGTAATTTAACCGAGGAGTGAATCTAGCACGCAGTTTTAGGGGATGTCCGCGGAGTTAATTGTTGTTAAATTCGAAGAAGCGCGAAAGCGGTAGGTCGACGTGTCCGTGAGCCATTCGGTACAGCATAACTAGGTCAGATCGCAAATGCCGGGTTTGTAATGACTGCAGTTGTAGGCGTTGAAGGCGTTGTGGATATGGCAAGTGTGATATGTATGATACAAGTTTTGTTGCCCGACGCTGTACGTCTTCGAGGAGTTTGATGTCGCGTTGATAGTAAGGGCACCAATAGGTGCTTGCATACTCAAGACGGGGTCGGATAAATGCCTTGTAAATCGGTAGGAATACGGAGCAGCTTATATATGCGAAATGACGTTTCATGATCAGGACAATACGGTTGCACTTATCGGCTACTTCAGCACAGTGTTTTGACGATTTGAGGTCTTCCGATATCCACACCCCGAGATCATTCTCACTAGCGCAATTTGGTATGATGATGTTGTTGATGGTATAATCAGTATTTGGGTTGCCACGTCCCACGTGCAAACACTTACATTTTGCGCCATTGAATTCAACTAGCGAGTCCCTGACCCATTCCAGGGCACCTGCAATATCTGCTATCATGTCGGCGACGTCGACTTCAGCATGAACCTTGTGTATTCGCCTACACAGCTTGGTATCATCTGCAAATTTGTAGAATTTTGCACCTATGTAGTTATCAATATCATTGATATAGTATAAGAACAGCACTGGACCCAGCACCGATCCTTGCGGCACGCCGCTAGTAACTTCAAACCACCTACTCGCACAGCCATTTATCATGACAGACTGCGTCCGTCCGGTTATAAACGATTTTATCCATGACAATAGGGGAACGGCAACACCGTATGTCTCTAGTTTTCGAATTAGTCGACGGTGTGGGACACGATCAAAAGCTTTCTTTAGGTCTAAATAAATGATGTCAACACTGTCACCCTGATTTACGATTTCCGTTAGCCAGTCAACAAAATCCAACAGTTGCAGCTCCGTTGATCGCTTATGAAGAAAGCCAAATTGTGACTTATGGAAGATGTTGTTTTTTATTGCGTGATGTAATAGAGCAGCTGCTACCAGCTTTTCCATAATTTTACTCACTGCTGATGTCAACCTGATGGGGCGATAATTGTCAACGATATAACGTGAACCCTTGCCCTTATACACTGCAGATACATGGGCTTTTAACCAGGCTGGTGGCGTGGTAGCGGAATGCAGGCAGAGCGTAAACAATGAAGCAACGGTACCAGCCAGAGTATCAATGCAGTTTCGTAAAAGCGTGTTTGTGATTTCGTCGGGCCCAGAAGCAGCGTGTGGTTTGGATGATTTTATGGCTTTAGCAACACTCTCTATCGTAAATTCAACCGTGGTGATGGTTGCAGTAGTACAACGAACTGTTGGGCCAAGCGGAGTGCCGGGTTCCATTTGATACACAGATGCAAAATAGTTGCCAAAACAGGCCACTATTTGGGCATTGTTTGTTGTATATGACCCATTTTGAAGCCGAATTGGGCCGATCGATGGGGTACTGTTTCAGTTCTGTTTTTCTCGAGCATAGGCCCAGAAACTCTTCGGATCAGTCTTTATGTTCGCGGCGAGTTTGCGTTCAAACTCTCGACGAGCAGAAGCCGATTTCTGGTCCAACAAATCACAAGCAGCACGATACCGTAAGAGGTTTGCATATGAGCGATCGCGTTGGTAACGTCGATGGGATGTTGCCTGAGCTGAAAGTGCTCGCAATGTCGCAGCATCAGCCCAGATAGGCTTTGTGTTTTGGCAGCGTATCGTTTTTATTGGCACGTGGTTGATTATAGCACGTCCAACCGCGGTGTTTATGCCATCCCAGGCATCTTCGGCAGATGACATGTCGATTTCCTGCAAGTCGGTGCGTATGCTGTTGTTAATTAGGCTCCAATTAGCTGTGTTGAAGTCACGGCGAACCTTGGGTGGCGAGCCGAGGTGAGTGATGTTGCAAATTATACTGAAGGTAATCGACGAGTGATCGCTGCGGCCCAGACCAGCACCGACAACTACATTGTCAATGAATTCATCGCTATCTGTGAAAACAAGGTCGAGGACACTGTTTTCACGCGTTGGTTCGTGTACAAGTTGAATAAGCCCAGCTGTGAAAACACTTTCCATAAAGTTATCACACGGTGGGGACCATGTATTTTCGACCCAATTTACTAGGCGCATGTTGAAGTCGCCCACCAGTACGACAGACGCAAAACCATGGTCAGTCAAATTACTAATGATATTGTACAGGGCAGCATTTTGGTTGTCTGAGTTAGAGTCAGCTCGGTATGTACATGCCAGAAGTAATTGCCTGTTTTCAGCTATTGGAACCGCACAGAAAACTATATCTTCGTACCCCGATGTGTCAATTGTTGATACAGGAACAGGATTTATGTGTTTGGCGACATAAATGATGACCCCACCCCCGCGTTTATTAAGACGGTTTGAGCGAAAACATACGTAGTTGGGAATTTTTAGTAAACAGTCAGAAATACTCATTGTTGCCCACGTCTCACACAGCATGACTAAATCTGGGTACCGTTGCGCGTGCAGCGTAAGAAGAAGCAGATGTATCTTATTCATAATACTACGACAGTTACAAAAAAACGCTCGGAGCATACGTATTTTATTTTCAGTACGATTATTAGCATTAAAACACAATTTCTCAGCAGGACCAGAAAATTCTCTAAACAAGCAGAAAGTGTCGTTAAGATAGTTAGAAATAGTAGTTGAATATTACTTTATAAGTACACTTTATATTATCTCCGGAGAGATGATACCTCCCCAAATTTCCTAGGGAAACCTTTATCTCTACTTTTTGGAACAATTTGCGCATGCGCCGGCAGCCATCTTGGCTGATTCTATTATTATTCGTCAGTCGGCGACGATGTGTGTGTTAACGATATACGACAGTGCTACGTTCGGTTTTAATATGCCTATTCGTGGTTTTCTTTTTTCTTTCTTTTGTGTAGTTGCGGTACATGTTAACTAATTTCTCAGTGTTACTCTGGGTTAATATTATTAGTTATTTAGTTACTATGATTAATTTTAAAACAATCTTTTTCTTTCTATTTGATAAAAGTTTATCTATGTTATAGTAAGTTCAAGGTATTAGTATTTTGGTAATAGTAGTACTTTATACATATTATAGATTAGTATCCATAAGAGTATATAGTTATTAAGAAGGTTTTTTTATAAATATTAAGGGCATAAGTTTCACTGTTGAGGAAAAGCGATTCTTTTAGGCGTTTTCCCGATTATGCTTTGTTGCTCTATTACGACGATTTCTGATATCGATCTTAAGCGCCTCTACATGGCTATATATCCCTACTTACCCTATCACGCGCACGCATATAAGTATATACATAGAGGCTCACTCACAGTGATTTAACAGGAGGCTGTGCCTGTTCTCTGCATACCTGCCGAGGAGGTGGGAATTATCAGGCAAAGTAAGACCTGATATAGGGTTAAGGCAGACCAGGGAAAGAGGGCAGCCCATTTCCTAAACGGGAACCTCTGGGTGGGATTGGTCTTTCTCCCTTTCCGGCACCTTTTTTTACCACCCGTTGCTACCCAGGCTGCCACACCATGGGCTGCTCTATCGTCGAAGGCTGTGACATTGTAAACTTCTCTAGGGTGGGACATAGTTGTCGGAACTATGTCTTCGCGCAAGCCTCGCCTGGGGGTTGCCCAATGCACAGGCCGGGGAAATTTTACGCTTAGGGGGCTTGACAGTTATGGTCCAACACCCACGTTCTATTTAGGGAAATCCTGTGTCACTTGTCCCACCAATACTAACCCATAAAATTTTAGTTTTTTTTGATCTCCGAAGCTTACGAACCGTACAGGTAAAGCTACGATGTTAGGTGCATGTATCCAGTAATACATGGTTTTTACGAACGAGTATCCCTTTCAAAATTCTAAAAATTGTTAACACCATATATAATCCATATTGCTGAACATGCGGATCATATTTGTGCTTCGTTATCGTTACTATTTGTTGTTTCCATACCCCAGGTGCGTAATGCCGGGGCTGTTAAGTTTTCCTACATAATCTGTTGGGTACTAATAATGTTACTTTGTTATTTTTTGGTTTTGTTTTCTTTGTTCTTTCAAGCTAACATCCTATATTAAAATTTAACAACCAAACTCGTGTTATTGACCTGATTTGGGTCTGAGCTTATCATATGTTCATAGAGGTTTGTTAATCTTTCAGAAGGTGCAGGTCACCTGTGTTAACGTACCGGTTACCCTTTTGGTTCCAAACTAAGGTGTTTTATAAAACAGCATGTTTATACGCCTGGAAGATAATACCATTGGTTGAGTAGGCTGAGTGGCAGAGCCCACTGCTTTCATGAGATTTACGCACGGTATAACTTTATCGACAGTACCTTACCTTATTATTTAATTTCAAACGACCTGTACATAGTATTAGCCTAAACGTTCTGCTGCAATTTCACTTCACCTTATACTAATATTACGTTTGAAACAGGTATATAATACGCGAACTTTTTATTTATTGGTTAATACATGAATTGAGCCAAGAACATTGCAAAATGTATCTTAGTGTAGTTTACAAGCCTAAGTTTGGTTCTAATGGTTATATATAAATGCTTCCTCTAGCTCCGTACCCTGCCTTAACTCGGGCCGCTTTGCTGGGTTAACACAGAGCTTGGACGCCTTCACAGCTAGTGCAGCTCACTCCTACCCTGGTACCAGTTGATCCTCAGTAAGGACCGAAAGTATGGGCAGCGTTTTTCGGTTGCTTCCCTTCAAAATTCCCACAGAAACCCTGGTTAACAAAGGCTACTGATTTTTACTCGAACACTTTTTCATGGTATTTTTAATAAATATTTCGATATGGAATTAGACATTTATATTTGTGAGTATGTTTCAACGCAATCCTAAATTAAGCTGTCCACTGGTCTATGCGGGCACTTAGTGGCAGTATCAAAATGTTGTAAGTAATTTCGGATAATGTTTTCTGAGAGACCCTAAACTGATTTCGGTGCTAGCCTACACGGGCACTGCAGGAGATCTGAAGGTTTTGTGCAAAATCTTGCAACAAATTATTGAGACGCTGCAGAGTTGCTACTCGAGCCCGCTGCAGTTTAACAGTGAGTATTTTCTAAAACCCCAGATGACATTTGTAAAACTATAACCCTTATTTCTCTTTACAGCTTAATAAACCTCATAATGTTTTTACTCCTTAAAACCATGTATAGGCAACTATACATTTTTAAAATTCAAACTTTACCCAAGTTCCAACTTACAATCAAAATCTACTTTTAAATTATTTTTCAACTCACCCTAATACCACGGCTCGTTATGTGAACTCGCCAAGGTATATATAAGCGTGGATGGCATGATTACTCGAATTCGCCAACGCTGACCAGATTACTTAAGTTAGTTTCAAATTTAATTAGACCTATCCTTTAAGCTTTTCTAATATTAAAATTCATTTCACAGGCTCGTTTCTCGAACTCGCCGGGGTACAGTTATTTTTAGCACAGATACACGATTCCACCAACTAAATTTAATTACTTACTGGATAAGCTTTTCTAGGCACGCTCCGGCTAAAGATTACGAGGCACAAAATCAAGCCAAGCTAAATTTCCAACTTTTGTTTCAAGTAAACTTCTCCTTAATTTACCAACACCTTTATACCACAAATGGTTCAACCCATAAGATCCATAGGTTACAACTGTTAATCCACTGGAGTTAGTTAGACTGGTTTCAACATTACATTCGTCACACGGCTCATTCAGCTTATTTTGCAATCTGCTAT
>JASANE010019527.1:0-35263 GCA_030248225.1 Trileptium ribeirensis
CTAAATGGACTGTTTAATCTGTGATCGCTCGCTGTTGAAGATCCATACAAATAAGGGTATTTCTAAACGCAATCGTATAATTACTTCATATCGAAACAGATTCGCCAAAACCATATACCTTTTCCGTGGTCTAATAGATGTTGCAATAAAACTTTTGCGGCCAAACCAATGCGTATCAATGTTATGGACTGAAAGAGGTGCGTTAGAATTGCGTAAAAATATATATGGACAAATAAATGTCTTGTACATCGGTAAAACACACATCAATTTGGAGGCGACATTGTTGTACCATGCGTTGCTCATGAACTAAGTTATGAACTGATTTTATAGCTAAATCGAAACCAACCTTTTTTGTTTCATATAAAATGAATTATAGACCTAAATTAGTGTAGTTATTTATCTAATATATTCTCGCTAAGGGAAAACTATATAAATAAATTATTTCAAAAATGTAGGTGTGCGTCATTTTTTGAGCTCAAACATTTTGTCACTGTGACAATATTTGCGAAAGGTGGCAAATAATTTGCGAAAGAAAGACGCTTAATTTCAAATTGTGGCAATAGGATATTTTGATTACTTGCTAACAGTTTATGAAACTACGTTAATTTTAAAACATAATTTGTGCCTGGTTCCATGAAATGTATGTTGCATAACGTGCATAAAGTGGCATGGTATATCTTATATAATTTGATCTAAAAGCAAAGTTTTATAGCCATAGGTAAGGTGTAGTAGAAAACATGTTAACGCGTAGTAATAAAAAATGTTGCACACGTAGAAGCGTTTCGCTTATACTATATCAACACGCGTCTATATTGTTTTGGGCGACCGCTAATATTTATCTACCGGTAGGTCTTGAACCGAAATATGTAATATAAAATAATAAAACGTGTCAACATTGGTCAAACAATTGCGCTGTAGACATATCAATAAAGTATTTACGGTTATGTGTTTGTAATGTATTTGATTTTCTCGTAAGTAACAAAATATACACTATCAATATTTGTTTCAGGTGTTAAGTTCGCAATGGAAAACACTGGCAACATTTTAATGCCTGGGCATAGTCTCGGTATGTGCAAGAATATGGCCTATGAGACCCCCTTTGCCGAAAGTCTTACTACGATAGTCCATGAACTTGTACATCACTGGTAAGTTAAATTATGACTTAATACCTATTGATTCTACAGACGTAGTAGTCGTAATATATTTCTTACCCAATATATACGCAGGAATACTGCAGTATTATGACCAGATAAGTCTAATGACTGTCAAGACTGTTAAGGGCAATTGTATGAATGACAGAACTTGAACCATATTATCCGGACATACGGAAGTATAAAGACAAAGTGTACTACCACGCTTGCGTTCAAAAATATTTATTCATTCATAATAAGTATTTGTTTTCGTCATTACCCCACTCCCTAGATTAATAATGCACCAAGAGGGCCATAAACGTGACTACACCACCCGTGTTCTTGGACCACCACATCCCATCACACCCACCCTCGGTTATTGGACCCCCTATTTATACCCGATCATGTTCTTGGACCACTAAATTTACGCCCAACCTATATTGATGGACTACTAATTTCAGATCTCACAAGTTCTCAGATCAGTAAATTCTACCCCATCCATGTTCTTAGAACACTATTTTAGATGTCCCATGTTCTTGAACCACTAAATTACGTACCAGTCATTCTCATGAACCACTAATTTGAGACCCTTTAGGTTCTTGGACAACTAATTTACACCACCCTATGGTCTTGGACAACAATTTTTTGAGATTTTTGAAAATTCAAAAATGTTCGACGCACCCAAGTTGTTGGAAAGGCTCTAAAATAGTATTCCAAAAAATATGGCTGGGGTGTAATGTAGTGATAAAAGAACATTGCTTGAGCATAAGTCGCTGGTCCAAGATCGCAGGGGGCCTGTATGTGGTGCATACATGCTCATATAGAGTAAAGGGATTATCACCTGAGGCTCGAAGCACCTAGACGCGATGCCTCGACCCAACTGACAGGTCGCTCAATTCCTCCTGTCGACGCCGCAGGCGCCCAACGCATAACCACCGAAGGCGCCATGCTTCCCACCTGCCAGCCCACTGCATACCGACTGACTCTCCTGGGAAGTGGAAGCACTCTCTATAGATGTGACTACTTCCAGGGCCTTGGACTTCGGACATAAGTAATGGCGAAAGCGACCACGACTTACGGCGGACGAATACAAGGTAAAACCGAAGAGTGTCGCACTTTTCAGCAGAGCCCATTATCATTGACTCTTAGTAATATGTTGTGTCAGATTTTGTTTTAAGTCACTTTATGGGAATTTCTACATTGATTTCTTTACAATATTAAATACGGCGAATATCTATATAGTGCTTCACGGATTAATCACTTTCGAGCGTCATATTATTGAGCAAGTTGCTATCTTGTCATAATCAAAATATAAAACCAATCAAATTTTTAAGAAACTGAGAATCTGGAATTTTTGTTTCGCGCGTTATATATTTTCTGATTATATAAACGCTCACAATTTTGGTTACATTTTCCTATGTAAATCAGAGAACAAGATTGTATCGTTTAGAAACTCAATGAGCCATGATGCCATTAAATTACTACATTTAGTTGATTTTAGGTTTGGCAATATAGTCACGGCGAAGTATTGGCATGATATATGGCTTAATGAGGGTGTTACTGTTTATATTGTGGACCGTCTTTGTAAGTTTATGACGTTTATCATTGGTTCATTATGAGAAGACTTAAAATGGATATGATATATTAAAAGGACGTCGCCATATGCTCTGCGAAATCCAGATATGAATTTCGCAGATGTAAGTTCTTTCAAAAAACTACCATGGCTTTGCATTATTTAGCTAACCTCATCAATCATTGATGCTATGGTGAGGTTGGGCATCGTTGAATTAACGAGAGTCGATGTTTGCACGTTGGTTCGTTTATAGATCACTGCACTACACTACATGCAATATGTTAACCAGTGCGTTAGTAGTATCATTTGAATTTGTTTAGCTATGAAACTAGTGGTCAATATAAAAATGGAATTGGTAAGAAATCAAAATTTGCACATATACTACTAATTTTAACATTTTACAATTTATATCACGTTTTTGCGCATATTAAATGGTTCGTAAACCATTTCTGGACCTATCGAATAAACCACAGAACCGCTGAATTGGCCTGTGCTAATAAGAACATAGCCGGTGCTACAGATATTCGACATTAGTCACCTCCAACTAGTCACGAAAGAGTACAACCTGCTTTGCGCCTTACCACCTCTGTATTTTGTTTCTCAACTTAGCAAAATTGTTCCAGTTTAAAAATTTAAAACTGGGTTAAAAACAATAGTATACGTGCACTATAGGAACATATGCCTAGAGAAGGTTTCATTGAAATTAGTACCGCCTTGCAGGAGTATAGTTTTTTAATAGAAATACTTAAAATAGATTTGACCTTAAAACTATAGCATGTTAATTCATTTTAAGGAAAATAGTTTCAAATGATATTACAATCGATGACAAGGGGTTACATGTTCTCTACAAACTTTAGCAAAATCTCTGCACTTACAATTACTTAAGCAAATACCAAATTTTGACATAAAATTTTAGTTTAAAGCGTTTATTGGTCGATGACAAGGGGTCATATGTTCTCTACAAACTTGACCCAAATTTGTCTCTTCACTAACAATTACTTAAGCAAATATAAAATTTTGAAATAATTTTAGTCTCAAACGTTTATTGGTCAATGTATACATTCCAAGAGAAATAGATAAAAGTATACAAAGAGATTGTTCTATTATCTCGAAGAATGGCCTACTCAAATTACATTAATATTTTAAAATCACAGGTTATTGTGTTATGTACTGTGAAAATTGTGCAGAATAAAACAAATCATAACCACATTAACAGCAAAATGTGTGCTATTTTGGCGTAAAAATGAAGTAAGGCACAAAGCTACATTAAGTCAAATCGTTAACAAGACACAAACACTTAATTTTTATACTAACCAACCATTTCAATATAATATATGGTAACAGACTAAATAACATTTGTTTTAAACGCAATTTTCATTTGTTTATTTACTTGAACGTGGAAAAATCCTGTAAACTTTCTGGGTAAAAAGCACTTTCACTTTGGAAATTTGAATAAAATCTACTGAGGTATCCAAAGCTATAATAAATTACCATTCATGCTCAAGATCCGAGGTCCAAAATGGATAGTCGAGATCTCTAGAGTGGAGCTCGGTCGTCAGCCTCTTCCACAAGGGACACCGTCTTGTTTCTGGGGAGAGGATGCGACGCCTCAGTGGGAAAATACCCCTATATTCCCTAAGAGCATTTAAGTTAAATGACATTAACAACTTCACGACATTCGTCTAAAATTGCGTTCGCTATTATTGTCTCGCGAAACGGGCTGTCTGAGTTATAGCAACGCTACATACTTGAAAAGTTCAACCAGTCGCTGTACAAAAATTTAACGCAAATATGCTGATTTATTACCAAATTAGAGGCAACGCCAAAATCCTAACCCATGATGTTCGCAAAAAAACTGGTTTAATTCAAATTCGATGAATTATCGTTTTAAAAATTTGTGTGATTTTACTTGAATTTTCGTGAACGCAAAATGTCTAGACTTCAATAGCGAGCAATGTGTTCGCTAACAGTTTTCAGCTGAATTTCAATTGACCAAAAAGCGTTCCGTAACAAATATTTATGCAAAATTACAAAATAGGTTGGTTGACGGGGTCACCTTAAGTTTACTCGCGCATAAATCCCAAAGAATATTTGTTACATTCGTACAAAATTTTCTGGATCGGCTTCGTCCAAAAGTATACCTTATTATGTATATATAAAATAAATGTAGTGAAAATACACTGTGTCGACTTTAGGAGTATTTATGGTCGGCAAAATTAATATTTTTTTGTGAACTACTTCGGTATAAACGAATCATATGTGTGGCGATTATTTTATTATTTACAACCTTCAAGCACAATAGCAAATTTTGGTAGTAAATATGAAATAATTCACCATCGTAAGATGTCCATAAACCTATTTTGGCAATTAGTTTGCGATAGCATTTTTGTAGCTGCGTTATATTGAACAAGAGGTATTCTATTAAAAGTACTATTAGTTAACTCATTGTTGATTGACGCATGTGCCCTAAGAATCCCCAGAATTTATGCCACTGCTATTGGCAGAAAACAGACTTATTAGTCGATTCCTAGTATATATGCTAACGTGGACATTCACGTATTAAATGCATTGCTAATATGCTATAATGGTGTGTTCCCTACGTAACATACTAAATAAACCATTTGGTGAATACCATAGGTAAAATATTACAATAGTTCGTCTTCTGTTTTCGAATTTGAACAACTATTAATCAACATAACGGGTTAACTTTGCCAGCTATATTTAGCTCAGGCATAAAGGTAAGATTGTTCCACTGAACAAGCAATCACCAGTAACGTCTGAAACTGTTAGGAAAAATCACAATAGCGGCTGATCGTCGCGGTAAAGCAGACCACAATGGAAGCATAGCTTCGTGATACTTTGTTCGTTTACCAACTTGGAGACTACACGTGCAATTTATCAGTCTATGATTGATGTTTGTGTGACGCTGTTTTAATTTTGCGTATACAAAGACTTTGACATATTTCACAGGAACAGAAGCTAACAGAAGCAGGGTTCAATCATGCGTGTGCATTTCGAGA
Organism: Trileptium ribeirensis; assembly: GCA_030248225.1. Lineage (NCBI taxonomy): Eukaryota > Metazoa > Nematoda > Enoplea > Enoplida > Thoracostomopsidae > Trileptium > Trileptium ribeirensis. Next base: position 5,724 of record JASANE010019527.1, read on the forward strand.
TAGGAGATCGGATCTCACTAACATATTTACCTTGGTGGAGACCGTACTCCGCTTCCCCGCGAATATTGGCCAAAACTCCGCAAAATTGGCAAAAATTGATAATAACTGGCGAAAAATTTAGCAAAATTTAGGGGAATTTCTAAAAATCTTAAACTTTTACCCTCATCAGTTACCTCCCTCCCTCGAGGATATCCTCTCTCACCGAAACCATGTACCACTTCAGATGACGGACCATGGACACCTATGGTTCAGTTACGCACTACAATTTTTCTTATAACGAAAACATCTACGGATACCATATAGAGACAGGGTATTGTGCAAACATACAAAAAGATTACAAACCGTATAACTGGATCGTTAAATTCTAGATATTGAAGCACCGATTCACTGTAATGTGAGAGCACGTTCAACATCTCAGCTAGTTGGTTTAGTGTTTCAAATTTCTGAAACCTAAACTTGAATAGCGGTCAACGTTCATTCGACAATCCCATGGCGAACAGTTATACCAGTTATATTGTTTAGCATTTGGAAGACAAATTATATATTACGCACATTATAAGTTATGTAAAATTGTCGCATAATTATAGATAATGTGGCCTAAGATACAAAATATAAACATGCTGAATTTTACCAAGCCTGTAGTATGCAACTTGCTAAGCATTTGCAAACAGTATACATAACACTCTCAGCGAAGCACCTGGTGTTCGTAAATTCGTATATTTTTATGCTGTTTAAAATTACCAGAGCTGTTTTCTGGGATCTGCTTATAGAATGATTTTTAATACACGTCAATTAAAAACTAAAGCTACTAGGTCATTAAATTCGCAACAACCGCTAAATTTCTATTTTAAAGATATTTCAAGAAACAAGCGAAAACTAAACCTGAATTAGAATTGTAGTGCATAGTTATGTAATAAATTTGCCATTATTTTAATAGCCAAAAGATATTATTCAGAAAAGAGTAAAAATTCGTTTGGACTTTCGGTATCGCAACCTTCAGCTTGCATATAGACAAAAGTAGTAAAAGGCACAGCTATATCTTTGTTGCAAAATACTATAATGAGTAGTTATTCTTCTTTTCTATAAAGCTATGGACTTGATACAAAAATTACGTTTTTATCGAATTTTGAGCACTAAAAACCCAACGATATCTGGAATAAAACATTTGACACAGCAAATCCTTGCCAAAATTATGTTGAATTTTAACCATTTAATGCCCATCGCAATCAATCGGAAACGAGGCATAGAGCCTTGTGATAGCTTACTTAGTAGCGCACCGTTCAATTGCATGTGCGTTGTTATACGCTTTATTCGTGAGGTTCACTAAGAAACACCGCCGACATAGCTAAATCGTTTGCGTGCACCGCTTGCAATCTAATAATCGGCTCCGATTCAAGACACGGGCTTAAGTTTGCCGTTAAATTTTGCATGATATACGAAATAATTCGGGTGTTAAAGTGTTAAAAGCATGAAGTATTAATTTTAAGTGATACAATTGAATCTTGCACAACCGCATGCCACTATGTCAAGATTTTGGGGAAAGAAAATAATTTTGGATGATGTGTGTGGATCATCACGAGGGTCAATAATTATATTCAATACTTCCGTAAGTTAATGTGCTATTTTATATTAACAATTTCAATGCTAAATTGGTTTTATTATTAAAGCTTAATTAGTTCCAAAAAGATATTAAACGCAGTATAACTAGGACCTCAATTAAAAGTTGACACCCTAAAGGTTTTTGAGTTATTATCAGCGTATGCCCGGTACACCAAATCGGGAAAATAGACATCCTTCTAGGATTTGTATTAGTAAAGCTTTGTAAACGTGTAAGCTAGATGTCTCGTTCCGGGTTCCCGTAGGTCCATCGTAAATTCGTGGATCTTTTCATTTGATGAATCCGGTTTGATATGACCACGCAATCTTGTGTCGAAAATGAAAAGCAATGAAAATGAACCGTTTTGAGCTGTGGCAGGTTGTTAATTATGTATATAGATACGAATATAAGCAACGCGACATATATGTTAATATATATTTATATCTATTTTATATGTTATACATAAAATATATATTATATATAATATATTTATATATATCTTACAGGTATGTTACTGGGACCCGCGGATGCCGGGTGCCATCACGCTTTATAGTCTACTCGTCCATTCGTCACCATCAGTTGCCACAGTCATCATCACTGGGAACGCTCCGCGTGGCCATCTATGCCATGAAATGTCACTGAAAGTGGTGTACATTCTGGCTCTTGACAACTCGCTCCCACGAATCGAATGCTCTCCCAGTGGTGTCTTCAACCGACAGGTGGCGAAAAAGAAGTGCCCTCTCAGCGAACCGGCTAGGCTTCATGCGCTGCACATGATAAAGCCAGCTGAGATGGCGCCACTTTACTGTATCGCCAAGTGTGTACACTGCCTGGCACCACCGTCGAATATCCGCGTTTTAAATGTGATTTCGAGGAGAAACGCCTAGGATACGGCTGTAGCACATCATCTCGAAGGAGTTTAGTCGGCTTCTCGAACCACTTATGTTTAGCTGCATACTGGAGGCATGTCTTGATGGCTTCTCGGAAGACATTTAGCTTAGTTTACGGTGTAATATCTCTGCGCGACCACAGGCGTTTATTAAGGCAGGCGAATGCGTAAGATGCATTTTACCAACTTGATTGACGATCTCCGAGGATGTCTTACCTGTACCGTTGATAATTGAACCCAATTATGAGAGCTCATCCACTAATTGAAGCTGATCACCGTCTACCTGTAAAACCGGCTTGCTGCAGTAGAAGTGAATTACCTTGGTCTTTTGGCAGTTTTTATTCAGGGCAAATCGTTTAGCAGAAGTTGAAGCCTCAGCAGCATTGACTGCAGCCTAGTGGCGGAGTTGTCTAGCAATGCCAGGCCGTTGGCGTAATCCAAGTCGCTGGCATTGAGGCCTTAAATAAAAACATTTCCATCCTACGGCTTTCCAAGGCTATTTCTGACTGCCGAATCACCGGCGTAGCTGAAGAGCATGGGAGACAATATACAGCCTTGCGTTACACCGGTCTTTATAGAAAACCCCGCCGAGGTGGTGTTGTAGCTGCGTATGGCAGCTTCAGTGTTGTAATAGACCGTTCTAATCATCTGAACCGACTTATCGGGAACGAATTCTGCCTCCACGATGGCAAACAGTAATTAGCGGTCATCTGAGTCGACGGAGGCTCGGAAGTCGGCAAATGCAACCAAAGTACTTCGACGGAATTTATGGTGTGTGTGCATAGTAGCTACGGAATGGCAAAGATTTGGTCTGAAAATCTGCGGCTAGGGCGAAAGCCTGCTTGATGCTCTTGTTTAAACTTCTCGCAACAGGTGCGTAATATATTCAGAACTAGGATTTCCAGAATCTTCAGGGTAATCGGAAGAAGTGAGATGCCTGGATAGCTTTTTATTGCGTAAAATCACCTTTTCAAAGAAGGGCAAGGGCACCGCTGACTTCCATTCTGCAAGTGTGTACTCTTGATGTCATATTACATGGAATAGTTTCCCTAGCGCGGAAGACAATATCTCCAGCGCAGCACTGAAGGTCTCTGGTGGGACTCCGTTAACGCCTGGTTCCTTACCCGATTTGAGCGCTTTAATAGCGTTGGTTTCTGGAAACAAAGGCAGTGTTTCAGGACTAGTGACATGATATTAACCCTGGACTATTGAAAACCGTCGAGTTTTTATAGACTTTACTGGTGGCATTGCATTCAAGAGTCGTTCGAAATGTTCTTTCCCTGGCTTGAATCGATTCATTTGATCGTGGATAATGTTGCCATTGGAGTCGGTTTCATTGATTGCGCCAGGCAGACTGGAGATTTATATGATATTCCTGAACTAAATTTTGTGGTAATTAACATGGTTGGGGCGATTAAGTTAGTCAACGACACGCGAGCAGTAGGCATCAGAATCATTTTAATGTTGTTATCAGTACGTCTCCTTAGAATCCGTCGCAGTTTGTCGAAGTTGGGTGCTTTAGCTTGTTGGGCCAGCTTTTTAAAGCGGCGTTCAAGACAGGCAACCTTTTCCTCTAAAGGGACCTTAACGACGCTTTGAGTTTCCACAAGCAGGAAAGCTCGAGTTTTATTCCAGATGCCATCAGCATTACAGTCGAGTTTAGTCTAGAGAGTGCTGCAAAGAGATTGCTGGGCAGAAAAAACAAAACGAGCCATTTCTGGCCAGTATATGCCACAAGAAGGCAAGAAACATTTGGGCATCGGAAGCTCCTGACACACCTGTTTTTGAGCAGCTTATGGCGTGCCTTAAGCTGCTCTTTAATATATGTTCTATATTATATTATTATATATGCTGTATTATATATAATATATTATTGTTATGTTAAAATTACTTAGATTAATATATTATATTAGATAAATAATAATATAACACATATTATAGTATATATTATATATTTAATATGTTATATTATAATATTATTCTTATATTATATTATAAATATTAATATATTATATTATATTATTAATAATAATAGCATAATATAATATAACATATTAAATATATAATGTATATCTATTATAATATGTGTTTATATAATATTTATATAATATATTATATATGAATTTTATATATAATATATATTACTTATAATATATATATTATAATATATATCTTATATATTATATTGTATTAATATTAATATATTATATATAAAATATATATTATCTATATCGCAAGTGATATAGTACGTCAATCAAGAATCGATATCAAACTACAACAAAGTGTATAATTAGTGACATACCCCGTTTGGGTACATTATTGTGGATATTTTTGTAGAGATTCAATTTTAGCAGTTATAACTTGCCAGCTTTGCGTTTGTTTTTCAATTTGTCGTAAATCAGATGCGAGGAACGACCACGTAAATACATGACGTGACAGCCAATCAAAGGATCTTCCATATTTCAAGTGTTATTTTCCAGGCTCTAGGCAACTAGGGCTTCTTCCGCGGATATAAAAATCGAAATACTTTATCATATTGACAGAATTTGGCACTAGCTTTTTGAAAGCTCAAAATTTGGCTCAGATGCATTAACAAGCCAAATTATGCACACATATGTAAATTCCTTATTTTTAGTCAGATACTTGAATATCTCTTGTGTCTGTAATAAAAAATGAAAAACTACAATTCCTAGAAAAAGAGCTATTTGAATAAGCTTTGCGTTTATAAATATTTTCTAGATATTCTAGAATATCAATAGCACAAAGATTATTGATCAAAAGGCGTTTACATCGATCATATACTACAAATCTTCCGGACTTCTACATTGGCTTGAATCGGTTGTGCGACCACGACCTTTACTCGATGCACTGGCGTATTACCTTAAAAAATACAGCTATTCCTCTGTAACAACTGATCAATTTGTGTCGACAATTGTTGATTATCTCGAGAGCGCCAGTCCGAATAATGCTTATGTAAGCAAATAAGAATCATGTCAAGTTTACTACCCCCTCCTCCGTAAAAGCGAGCACACTTAACATAAATATAAGGACGATAGTGTAAAATTTAATTGTAAGCCTAAACTAAACGTAAGCTTAGGCTTTGGCTTAGCCTTAGGCTTACGGACTCAAATCGTCTTATAATATTACTCAAACTTGACATTATACGCAGGGGAAGAAGGCTTTACATTGTTCGCAAATAATGCAGTGAATTTAACTGCGAAATTTTGAATTTTAAGTTAAAACCAAAACTGATAAGTTATTATCCGTTGTACAGTGAATTTGAAATTGTGATCAGAAATCTTTGCCAGATTTCTGACCACAATTTCAAGCCAGCTACTTTAATATTTATTATACCCCATTCAACAAGTCAAAATTTGCGGCTAAGCACAGCGGTTTATGTGACTCAACTATATCACTTTAATAGTTATTGCTTGTTGCAGCTTCAAGTATGCTTCAGTAAATCTATATTCCCACTTATGCACGACAGAGTTGATTCGACAATCAGTTTTAGTTCACGCGGCTCTAAGTTTACTATTTGTTTAATAGTCACTTAAGGCGTGTTCACACGCTCAAACTATTTGCTCAAATTTTGATCTCAAAATTTGAGCTCAAAATTTGATCAAATTTTGATCAAAATTTGACGGCAATTCTTAACGAAAAATTGCGATATTTTAAAATTTAAGAACAAAATTTGAGCTCAAACTTTTTCAGGTAACGAATCTTGTCGGTGATTGCTACAGGAATATCTTTGAAAAGTTTTAACAGTGTTCACACGTTCAAACTTACCAAAAATGCAAAAAATATGCTTTCAAATTTTGATCAAAATGTGATCAAAATTTGAGCTCAAATTGACTTGAGCAAAAAGTTTGAGCGTGTGAACACGCCTTAAGCTTCAGTAGTTGTGCATTTATAGCAGTGCGTTAGAGTGAAGCTCCTGTCTGTACTGTTACTAATGCTGATTAGTAACAGTATCTTTTCTGATTGGCATAAAACATATCTTCAATTTTTACGCTAATACATCCGGTTCCTTCCAGTTCTTGTAATATTTGATTTCTGTAAATGCAATGATGTGCAGTAATTGGACGTGTCCGAGTCATCCGGTTCATGCAATTGTCAAATTTGTTAGATATTTAAAATCCAGATAGAAATTTATTTGCTGTAGTATTAACGATTTTCCACTTTCTGAAAAAGCAACACAGTGTGTTAAAAAAACTTCACTACCGCGACTCAAGACGCCGTACAAATTCATATACTGCGCGTTTAAGTTACTTTTTCATCAAAGGAAATCTGTCACAGCAATGATCAGGGTTCAGCACCTTGGTTGAGAAAAACAGCATGATCTTGGCAATGAAGCGGCGAAATCCACAGAAATTCTGTAATCAGGAAAATTGAGTACATTCAAGAAACCCAATAAACGCTATCCTGACACCACTTAAAGCTACTGTCGTTTAACTATATATCGGTTAAATATACAGACATCATGTATGTTCTAATATCACATCGTTATGACCGTCAAAAATTTGCCATAGACGTGAGTTTGTCAAGCAAGAAAAACTATGTAATAACAAAGTCTTGTCAACGTCATATCTGCACCAGGCACTACGGCTGTTTAAGCATTTAGGGATATACCGTGTAAAACCTATTTGCACTATGAAATATTGTTGTGTTGTGCTTATGCCTCTTGTAAATAGCTCCTTCTCATGCAAACATATTTATGACTATACGCAAGCGTGAGATTATTTATACAACGAAACACAGAAATCTTCATTATATATCTCCAAAGGATTATTTCTCCAAAGGTTTTTCCGGATAAATAATTTTGACTCCGCACAAGCAGTCGCGTCGCAAAGGAGGAAATCATCCCCTCACTTTCGTGAAATTAACTAATACGGCTAGCCGTACATTCAAATATTGTATGCACGATTTTACACTGTTTACTCGTTCAAACCTGCGATATCGCAATCGGTTGATCTCGTCGAAACTGTGCATATAAATCTCTAAACGCACGGCAAGCTATGTTACAACTATTACTTATGCCAGACTTTCCCGTTGTCAATAATGCAAACGTGATTTTCATTATTTAAAGCGACACATTATCCACTTATATAATGTAAAGTCCTATTTTATATTTGAACGATATGTCTATAGGTTTGTATATCCTTGTAGACGTGGCAAGCTTGATATTTTCGTTATTGGTATGATCAGCTAAATCCAAATGCTTGTGTATTGATGATTGAAAATATACCTTTGCTACTTTAAAGTAACGCATCAAAATTGCCAATACTTTTTATTGTCCCAGAATATTAATTTACAATGATATAACAATTTTTGCTTCGAATTTTACTGTATATCACGGGTGAAGTGTGTAGAAATGATGGATAACTCAGTTCAATAAAGCATAATAGTGTTTGTTGCATCTGGAAAAAATGAATTTATATATCTTCATTTTTAAGGGAAATATATCTAGATTTCTTTATGAACAACTGAATGCACCTCGAATCAGCGTAGTTTCTGTTGAATTTGAACGTGTGGGGACCGTTTACACAACTTGGCTGATCAAACAAAAATCGGTGGATTTGGCAATGCTTCCGCTTGCTGTCAGGTGCTCCTCATACACTAAAATCAAGGTAGTTAATACAATAAACATACGCCAAAAAATATGAGCAAGCTAGCGCTGCAACCCAGCATGTATATGATAGCGTTACCTGCTTCGTCGCTGACTTCCGTTAAACAAAAACCTCCGGTGATCGCTGCCTGGGTCCTGATGGGAAAGCTCCAAAACACAGTAATAACGGGCCGACTAGTAGAAAATAACTGTAGACCACAGATACTAGACCAATATGTTTTGGCCGTGTCCCTATATGTTACCCGCGGGCCCAGTAGCCTAGTTATATAGTTTGACACGTTCGACGTTCCAACTTTTGTGGGAAGTCTAATAATTCGATGTTCGTTTATTTATTTGCCCACGATTCTGATCACCTTTTCGCCTTTAACGGGTTCAGCAAACAAGTCCCGAGCGAGGTTGAATTTTCCCTGTGCTGCGGGCTGTTAATCAAAACCCAGCCCGGTTTTGTTCATAAAATCCCAGGGCTGGCAACAAACAACAGTTTCTCGAAATCGGAGCGAGTGACCAAATATGGCTATGTTTGATTTTACGTAGCGTACCGGTATTTTATAGTACTTTGATCATTAAGAAAATTTACGGAACAAGCTAACGTGTGCGTGGTAAGGTAGCAAGACGTGTTTTGAAAATGACGATTGACAGTGAGATATCAGGCGCAGATAATGACTACCAAACTACAGAAGTTTAGCAAAATGTTTGCTGGACATGTTACTGCAGAATTAACATGTTCAGTTTTTTTGTTGCAAAACAGGTTAGCTACATCACAAAACTAGCTGCAGTATACACCGTAAAACGCAATTTTTGTTTCATCGCCTGTGGCAGACTGATTTTTGCTGCCATAGCTAGGATAAAATTATGAAAGTTTTTACTGTGTTTGTCGGTAGTTGCATTAAACAAACTATGGGCCTTCCCGTTATCACTTTACAAAAACGACTATCACAATCATATAACAATTGTTATGCAATGTTGTTGACGCAGCGGTGTTAACGCAGCATATGGTTTTTTATTATTACTGTAACCCTATTCTCACATAAAACTTATGGATATAGGCCAGCTAGGTAATATCAGGTTATCTACCTGAAAAAACAAAACAGTGTGGTCGCTAGAGATGAGAATTTCGGGCTGAGGCTTGGCCAGTTAGGCTAAAATCCGAAATTTTACAGAATCGACCGAGCCGGGCGGACTCCGATTTTCAATGAGTCGGGTCGGGCAGAAAAATTTCGATCCGTTCTTACCTCTAGCCAAAGATCGAAGGACTAGTATACAGTTATCGTTGTAAAAAATTGTTGTCCTGCTCATTTCACGTATATTTTTGTAACTTTATATCGTCCGTGTCCTTTGTATGAAGTGGGCCGACACCCGATGACAAAAGTCTTGGGCCGGGCTGGGTCGACATTTTCTTGCTCCGACACGCGCGGGCCCACCTCGATTTCTGATGGACATGGTTGGGACGAAAAATTTCAGCCGTTCTCACCACTAGTAGCCACATATATAATCATATCAACAAACTCCTGAGCATATTATTATAAATATATAAATGTGCATCGGGGATAGAATAATGTGTATTTTATACTTGTTACAGCCCTCGCTTTTCATATGAAAAGTGTCGATAGTATATATTTCAGTTTAGCTTCGGCTTATTTTGAACTGATTCGGAAGTATTTTGTATGACCTAAAACTGATAAATTTTATACCAACAACGACATCCCACAGTAGATACGTAAACTCGCTTAATGCAAGGTTCTTTAACCCCCCTGTGCTTATGACTATACAGTAGCGACGGTAAGGGCTACATCCTTACTGTACAATATTTCATGAGTGTGTTCGATACACCCTGTAGTAAATACATTAAACATTGCCGCATCTGCAATACCATGTAACTACCCTGTTTTCTCAGAATGACGGTGTCACGGATACCATCTATAGCTTATTTGATGTACTCAACATACATGTTAGTAAAAGCCATTCAGTAGGGAGTGCAGCGATAACCTTTACTTCGTTTATTATGAAATCTCTGTGACAATTACAGTAGCTAACAGATAAAAAACCGCATATGCAAACAAAGAAAAAATAATAAATCCGTGATATTTAACAAAAAATAGCAAAATACCGTAGCGGATTCCGATTTCACGGGGAGGGGGATCCCTGGGCGCCGCACTCCCTGAGGCGCGCTCTCGTCGAGGTGTCGCCCTTCCTTTCCGAGGCGCCGCACACCCCTCCCAAGGCGTCACGACCCTCCTCAGAGGCGCCGCACACCCGCCGATGCATCGCACTCCTCGGAAGAACCGTACCCCTTTCTTACTCAAGGACCTTACTCTCTCTGCGAAACGCCACGCACACTGCTCCAGGCGCCGCACTCTCCCAGAGGCGTCGCACTGCAAATAGGTGTCGCGCCTTGCCGCCGAGGCTTCGCCTACCGAGGCGCCGCCGACCCTCCCCGAGGCGTATCACCCCTCCCCTGCAATGAGCCGCTAGACCTGCCCTCCCGAGACGCCATGCACGCCACCGCTAGCGCCACACTTACCCCGAGGCATTGCACTCCCCAGAGGCGTCGCACCCGGAAGCCGCGGCGCCCCCTCACGAAAGTGTCGCACTCCCCCCCCCTCCCGAGGCGCCGCACTCCCGCCTCTGAGACGCCGTATCCCCCGCTCCCCCAAGGCGCAAGGCGTCGCACCCCTCCCGCTACCCCGAGTCGCCGCACCCATCACCCGGAGGCTCGGAGCCCTCCTAGAGTCGGCACGCCTCCATCGACGCCGAGCTGCCGCACTCGGCGAGAGGAGTGGAAATTAATCTACCTTCCGCGGAGATCGATGACGCCCCAAGGGGGGGCAGCGTCAGGGGAGTAATCTACCTCTCTCCCTGGGAACAAGTATACACCTGGTCTGCCGCCTGTCAAGACCTACTACACCCCTTAGCCAACGGATCTTGCGTACCTATGCATGTTCCGGTAGGGTTCCCTAAAAATTATAAAAATCGTGGGGCGTCAGAGACGCCCTGTTATCCACGGTGTGCCCGGACATAGGTTCCAAACAGTGGTGGAGGGAGGGATTATAACGAGAACGCCGCATTAGTACTTAAATGAATCAGTAGCACATATATTGCTGTTAAAATAAATGCAAAATTTACAAATGTGCATATCTAATCTGTTTCGCAAGTTTCCCCATATGCACACACGCTCATAACAGCTGTCTAAAACGAGATATGATATGATATACAGTCAAAGCCAAATTTTAGTCTAACAATTTTTTGGCGTCATCGATCACAGGAGATCAGCCAGTGTACAAATAGCGAGGATCGTTTCCTGAGTCATGAAGTGTTGTAAATATTTCTTTGTTAAATGTAATGTAGCGCTTAATTTATTATAAATTTGGAGGTTCACGTTTTGCCCGTTATTTTTATGAAGTACTGATTGGATTATTTACGTTATATAAAATTTAATTTTAGAATTTATACTGTATTTGGAGCGCCGTAAAGCACATTTAGATTATTTGTACATTCGTTTGAGAAGCTTTAAGATGTTTAGTGTAGTTATGGCCACAAAGTAAAAACTCACAACAATACTTTCATAATATACATGTGGAAATGAATATTTAAAAACATTTAGCTCTATCTACGCGCCTCTTCAGATCTATTCACATTTCATGTTTTCAATACAGATTGCTAAACAACATAAAATTTTCCAACTGATAGAACAGTACGTTTATATTTGCGTTTAAACTTGCAATATGCTGATTAAAATGGAGTCTATTTTTACAGGTTGTCTGGTTTTTTCAACGCGACATAAGGATTACTTGTCCTTCGGACAATTTTTTATTCATCAACGCGAATCACGTCGGAGTCTACGTGACGCTGTACTCAGAAGCAGTAGTAGACTTCATGCTGGAGCGAATTAAGCGAAACATATTTGGTAACTTTCACCACTACCTTAACAAAAAATAATCGCTGTAAAGAGAAATTGAGCGATCGAGAAATACCTAATGATATCGCATATATTCATGACAATAAGTTTTTTGATCAAAATGTTCAAAGCAAAAACTGAATGCAGAATCTGAAACTAATCTGAAAGATCTTGCTCTCACTTATGGACGCAAGTTTTGGCACACAAATGTTCAAGCTTCCAACATCTGCATGTTAAATTTAGGCAACAGAACGGCAACGCATACTTATTTCCACAACTGTCACTGTGAACGTCTTGATAATCTACGTACATTTAACGTTTCACTGCTTTACATGTTGGAAAAATTGCTTTGAAAGCAAAAACACACTCTTTCAAAGATACGCAGCGATTAAAAATCTGTGCATTCTATAAAATACAGGAATATTTTATTCTTACAGCTTCTTTTAAGATGATGATTAAAGTAATTTCTGCACCTTATAAAGATCAAGTAACGAATCTAAAGCAGTCGGCGTGCTAGCCAACAACACCATTGTCTCGAGGAGACACACATTGGAATCAGAAGTATTTCAAATGGAGAGAGTACTAGATACGCGTCTCATACTGCAGCTAAATGTTGAAAATTATAAACAAGGACGTATTGTCGCCTGTGCCGAATGCTTGCATTTGAATTTATTAAATGGCTGAAAACAAGGAAGAATTTGAAATTTATCTAAAAAATTTTGTCAAAAAAATTGGATCTATCTAAAGAATACGCAACAAATTAACATATTTTAATTGACAGCATGATTTTAAACATTTTTTACCGTACTTCCTTAGAAAATTAAGTATTTATTGGCAGGTGATACTTGGACTAATTCCAGGATGAAAAAAATTGTTCACTTTGACTAGTTGGAGGATTAGTCATAAACAGTCAAGTAATGTTAAATTCTTGGCATTCCAAATATACAGACTGAGGTCACCAGAAATAATTTCTAAGCTAATATTATATTTCATATAACGCTGCAAGCTTGTATAGCATACAAAATTGCAAATTCATTTTATTTTCTTCGCTGCCTACAAACTGTAAATTACTTAATTTTTTCATGCATGAATTAATTTGTATTTTGTATAATACTGGACGGTGTTCTGCCAAGTGGTGGATTGAACCTGTTGGCATGGCTGCGAGACTCGTACAGTAGCCACTAAATGATTTAGGAGCTGTTACCGGATTCCTTAAGGAACCTGAGAAAGAGAGCGATTAACAACTCACCTACAAACGGTACCACACAAACAAACTCGGTTTTATGCCACGGATAAGGTTCGCAATGCACGATGTTTATTTTGAAGTTACGTACTAAATTGTTAATATCTGAAACTAGTTTTGAGCAATGTTTGAGCTTTAATACAAAACGGGGTCCGTCGAAAGAACCAGAAAATTTTGAGGCGACCGACAGCTAACGCCCGGTCATCAGCCAACGGCAGGCCGATCGTATCATCAGCCGGCTGACGGATAATAAGCTGTTCTTACTACAACACAAATTTAATATTTCTGAACTACTGCTTCAACAATTGTTTGCAACTTCGCTTCTTTGCAAATAAAACGTTTTCATTTCGTTCTATACAACGTATAAATTGCCGAATATTACAGCGGCGTGGACAATAACTACACCCTACCGTTTGTATTTTTGGGCAACGGAGGGCTTTATAGTCTGTTACTGAAGATGGTCATCTATTAGTTTAATTCAGACTGCCTACTACCCTTAGGTGGGAAAAGCGAAATAAAGCTTCCACATCATCAGATAACTGAAAGTACATGATTACGATCAGCTCCCGTACACTTCACCAATATTTAATCTCTTGGCTAATTAACATATATATCTTGAGACGACAGATAATGACGTCTTCTCAGAGCCCGGCCCAAGTAGTAGCTTCTTTTTTAAATCGTTAGCACCTTGTGGAAGTGTAGTTATTCTCCAGAAATCTCGGTACCAACTTTAATTATGTTTAGTGTGGTATAATGTAGCCGCCAAATTTGGGTTTGTATCGGTGTAGCGAATGAAGCAAATCTAATACTTATGCTTGATTTGACGTCAAAATGGCATGAATTTGCCACTTTCATTATTGCTACTGCATCCAGATTCTGAGTTGAAATATTACTTCAAAGTGCACCAGTCAAGCGGCAACAACGCGCAGTTACAAAATTTATAACCTTCGTCGGTCCGGTTGACAGCTTAAAAAGGCGGGCCTCATGGCCGTTGCCCAAAATTACTCCTGCCATGCCGTTCTCTATATACTAAGCCTAAGTCTTAGGATAACACTAAGGCTTAGGCTTAGTGTATCGCTAACGGCGTGACCTACTTTCATGACTGTTGCCCAAAACTTACTCAAAAGGATTATTTTCACATTATAATGCAAAATTAGGTTTATTGCAAAACTTGTTATGAACACATGATTCTACATTTGCTACTGCTCTTGAGATGAAAATTCAGGATTTCTCTGAAACACTAATAGATCGTATTTAATAGTTCACATACGAATTAGCTTAGATAGTGGACTTTCGAGCACTCATTGCAGATTTAATTTTATTTTAAAGCTTGTCTGAAAATATGCTTTTATATTTGCTATTGATTTTTAGATAACAATGAAGACGTTTCGCAATTTTTTATGGACTGTCTGTCAAGTTATACGCATACATCGATAAAAGCGTTACAGCTTGGACAAATATTCGCAGCTTTACAAGATAGACTGACCTTAACTGATTGGGCGCTGTTTACAAGTTGGATGTTTCGCTGTCACCCAAACTTGTAATTTGACTATTGTTGCTGTAAAAATAGTTAAATGAAGATGGTTAAATTTTATAGCTTTTTCCAGCGAATTGCTATATGTAGTTTTCAAAGAAACAATTGTATATTATTATTTTCTAAGGTAATTTTAGTGCTGAAAGGCTGCTAAAACTGGTGACATCGAAATAAAAATTTAAATTTGCCGGGAGATAAATGGACAGCAGCAGCCCATATTTTTATCGTTTCTGTGGCCAAGTATTCCTAGTATTTCTAGATTTATGTTATAGTTAGCTGAATTTTGAGCCATGTCTAGGAATTTTAGTTTACTATTTCAGTATTTTAACATATTTACTTACATTAATTTGCAAAATATAGAATTTTCGGTTACCTGTAGTTTTGAATCATAAACCAATGGATTTTATCTCAATATGGTAATGGCATGTCTAATCCTTAAAGTTATTCTATAACTTAGAAAATTTGTATTTTTTCGCAACGCCAACTGTTAGCTGATGTGAATTTCATTGAAACTAATCGGAAGAGACTAGAATATTTCTCAGTTCTTAGACCGGATGATGCTCATGTGGCATTAATTGCTCGGTTCGTGGAAAAATAACATCGATTACTTGGAGCTCTCATTTTGGCATAGATATCAAACAATTATATATGTTAATTCATAAAAAGTTTCAAATTTGTAGATGAGCTGTAGTGAAAATTGTCTTCGATTTTATTTGTATCTGAACGGTTATATAATTTTGCCAGTAGGATAGCGGCTGTTTTTGCACCCAAACAAACTCACTGCAGCTTTTAATGCTTGCGCAAGCATTAAAAGCTGCAGTGAGTTTGTTTGGGTGCAAAAACAGCCGCTATCCTACTGGCGAAATTATATAACCGTTCAGATACAAATAAAATCGAAGACAATTTTCACTACAGCTCATCTACAAATTTGAAACTTTTTATGAATTAACATATATAATTGTTTGATATCTATGCAAAGTGAAATCCAGTCTGAATCGATGATATCCTTTTCCAGGAACTAGCAATTCATTACCACATGAGGCCATCATCGTGTCTAACAACTTGAGAAATATTCTAGTCTCTTCCGATTAGTTTCAATGAAATTCACATCAAATCAAGGTGCAAACACTGATTTCCTAAGTCAGTAAACAACTTTAAGGATTGACAGGACATAGAATAGTTCAGATAAACATTGTTATAACAAATTAATGTAAGTAAATTTATAGCAAATTAATGTAAGTAAATATGTTAAAATACTGAAATAGTAAACTAAAATTCCTAGACATGGCTCAAAATTCAGCTAACTATAACATAAATCTAGAAATACTAGGAATACTTGGCCACAGAAACGATAAAAATATGGGCTGCTGCTGTCCATTTATCTCCCGGCAAATTTAAATTTTTATTTCGATGTCACCAGTTCCAGCGGCCTTTCAGCACTAAAATTACCTTAGAAAATAATAATATACAATTGTTTCTTTGAAAACTACATATAGCAATTCGCTGGAAAAAGCTATAAAATTTAACCATCTTCATTTAACTATTTTTACAGCAACAATAGTCAAATTACAAGTTTGGGTGACAGCGAAACATCCAACTTGTAAACAGCGCCCAATCAGTTAAGGTCAGTCTATCTTGTAAAGCTGCGAATATTTGTCCAAGCTGTAACGCTTTTATCGATGTATGCGTATAACTTGACAGACAGTCCATAAAAAATTGCGAAACGTCTTCATTGTTATCTAAAAATCAATAGCAAATATAAAAGCATATTTTCAGACAAGCTTTAAAATAAAATTAAATCTGCAATGAGTGCTCGAAAGTCCACTATCTAAGCTAATTCGTATGTGAACTATTAAATACGATCTATTAGTGTTTCAGAGAAATCCTAAATTTTCATCTCAAGAGCAGTAGCAAATGTAGAATCATGTGTTCATAAAAAGAGTTTTGCAATAAACCGTATTTCTCATTATAATGTGAAAATAATCCTTTTGAGTAAGTTTTGGGCAACAGTCATGAAAGTAGGTCACGCCGTTAGCGATACACTAAGCCTAAGCCTTAGTGTTATCCTAAGACTTAGGCTTAGTATATAGAGAACGGCATGGCAGGAGTAATTTTGGGCAACGGCCATGAGGCCCGCCTTTTTAAGCTGTCAACCGGACCGACGAAGGTTATAAATTTTGTAACTGCGCGTTGTTGCCGCTTGACTGGTGCACTTTGAAGTAATATTTCAACTCAGAATCTGGATGCAGTAGCACTAATGAAAGTGGCAAATTCATGCCATTTTGATGTTAATTTTAAGCATAAGTATTAGATTTGCTTCATTCGCTACACCGATACAAACCCAAATTTGGCGGCTACATTATACCACACTAAACATAATTAAAGTTGGTACCGAGAGTTCTGGAGAATAACTACACTTCCACAAGGTGCTAACGATTTAAAAAAGAAGCTACTACTTGGGCCGGGCTCTGAGAAGACGTCATTATCTGTCGTCTCAAGATATATATGTTAATTAGCCAAGAGATTAAATATTGGTGAAGTGTACGGGAGCTGATCGTAATCATGTACTTTCAGTTATCTGATGATGTGGAAGCTTTATTTCGCTTTTCCCACCTAAGGGTAGTAGGCAGTCTGAATTAAACTAATAGATGACCATCTTCAGTAACAGACTATAAAGCCCTCCGTTGCCCAAAAATACAAACGGTAGGGTGTAGTTATTGTCCACGCCGCTGTAATATTCGGCAATTTATACGTTGTATAGAACGAAATGAAAACGTTTTATTTGCAAAGAAGCGAAGTTGCAAACAATTGTTGAAGCAGTAGTTCAGAAATATTAAATTTGTGTTGTAGTAAGAACAGCTTATTATCCGTCAGCCGGCTGATGATACGATCGGCCTGCCGTTGGCCGACGAGCGGGCGTTAGCTGTCGGTCGCCTCAAAATTTTCTGGTTCTTTCGACGGACCCCGTTTTGTATTAAAGCTCAAACATTGCTCAAAACTAGTTTCAGATATTAACAATTTAGTACGTAACTTCAAAATAAACATCGTGCATTGCGAACCTTATCCGTGGCATAAAACCGAGTTTGTTTGTGTGGTACCGTTTGTAGGTGAGTTGTTAACCTTTCTCTTTCTCAGGTTCCTTAAGGAATCCGGTAACAGCTCCTAAATCATTTAGTGGCTACTCTACTCAGTCTCGCAGCCATGCCAACAGGTTCAATCCACCACTTGGCAGAACACCGTCCAGTATTATACAAAATACAAATTAATTCATGCATGAAAAAATTAAGTAATTTACAGTTTGTAGGCAGCGAAGAAAATAAAATGAATTTGCAATTTCTTATGAACTATACAAGCTTGCAGCGTTATATGAAATATAAATATTAGCTTAGAAAATTATTTCTGGTGACCTCAGTCTGTATATTCTGGGACGGTCAAAGAATTTAACATTACTTGACTGTTTATGACTCAGGGTCCAACGAGTCAAAGTGAACAATTTTTTTCATCCTGGAATTAGTCCAAGTATCACCTGCCAATAAATACTTAATTTTCTAAGGAAGTACGGTAAAAAATGTTTAAAATCATGCTGTCAATTAAAAATATGTTAATTTGTTGCGTATTCTTTAGATAGATCCAATTTTTTTGAATAAAATTTTTAAGTATAAATTTCAAATTCTTCCTTGTTTTCAGCCATTTAATAAATTCAAATGCAAGCATTCGGCACAGGTGACAATACGTCCTTGTTTATAATTTTCAACATTTAGCTGCAGTATGAGACGCGTATCTAGTACTCTCTCCATTTGAAAATATCTTCTGATTCCAATGTGTGTCTCCTCGAGACAATGGTGTTGTTGGCTAGCACGCCGACTGCTTTAGATTCGTTACTTGATCTTTATAAGGTGCAGAAATTACTTTAATCATCATCTTAAAAAGAAGCTGTAAGAATAAAATATTCCTGTAACTGATAGAATGCACAGATATTTAATCGCTGCGTATCTTTGAAAGAGTGTGTTTTTGCTTTCAAAGCAATTTTTCCAACATGTAAAGCAGTGAAACGTTAAATGTACGTAGATTATCAAGACGTTCACAGTGACAGTTGTGGAAAGAACGTGTCTGCCGTCTGTTGCTTGGAAATTAACATGCAGATGTTGGAAGCTTGAACATTTGTGTGCCAAAACTTGCGTCCATAAGTGAGAGCAAGATCTTTCAGATTAGTTTCAGATTCTGCATTCAGTTTTTGCTTTGAACATTTTGATCAAAAAACTTATTGTCATGAATATATGCGATATCATTAGGTATTTTATTGCTCAATTTCTCTTTACAGCGATTATTTTTTGTTAAGGTAGTGGTGAAAGTTACCAAATATGTTTCGCTTGAATCGCTCCAGCATGAAGTCTACTACTGCTTCTAGTGTTACGTAGACTCCGACGTGATTCGCGTCGATGAATAAAAAATTGTCCGAAGGACAAGTAATCCTTATGTCGCGTTGAAAAAACCAGACAACCTGTAAAAATAGACTCCATTTTAATCAGCATATTGCAAGTTTAAACGCAAATATAAACGTACTGTTCTAGCAGTTGGAAAATTTTATGTTGTTTAGCAATCTGTATTGAAAACATGAAATGTGAATAGATCTGAAGAGGCGCGTAGATAGAGCTAAATGTTTTTTAAATATTCATTTCCACATGTATATTATGAAAGTATTGTTGTGAGTTTTTACTTTGTGGCCATAACTACACTAAACATCTTAAAGCCTTCTCAAACGAATGTACAAATAATCTAAATGTGCTTTACGGCGCTCCAAATACAGTATAAATTCTAAAATTAAATTTTATATAACGTAAATAATTCCAATCAGTACTTCATAAAAATAACGGGCAAAACGTGAACCTCCAAATTTATAATAAATTAAGCGCTACATTACATTTAACAAAGAAATATTTACAACACTTCATGACTCAGGAAACGATCCTCGCTATTTGTACACTGGCTGATCTCCTGTGATCGATGACGCCAAAAAATTGTTAGACTAAAATTTGGCTTTGACTGTATATCATATCATATCTCGTTTTAGACAGCTGTTATGAGCGTGTGTGCATATGGGGAAACTTGCGAAACAGATTAGATATGCACATTTGTAAATTTTGCATTTATTTTAACAGCAATATATGTGCTACTGATTCATTTAAGTACTAATGCGGCGTTCTCGTTATAATCCCTCCCTCCACCACTGTTTGGAACCTATGTCCGGGCACACCGTGGATAACAGGGCAGTATTTAACTGCCCACGATTTTTATAATTTTTAGGGAACCCTACCGGAACATGCATAGGTACGCAAGATCCTGTTGGCTAAGGGGTGTAGTAGGTCTTGACAGGCGGCAGACCAGGTGTATACTTGTTCCCAGGGAGAGAGGTAGATTATCTCCCCTGACGCTGCCCCCCCTCGGGGCGTCATCGATCTCCGCGGAAGGTAGATTAATTTCCACTCCTCTCGCCGAGTGCGGCAGCTCAGGCGTCGATGGAGGCGTGCCGACTCTAGGAGGGCTCCGAGCCTCCGGGTGATGGGTGCGGCGACTCGGGGTAGCGGGAGGGGTGCGACGCCTTGCGCCTTGGGGGAGCGGGGGATACGGCGTCTCTGAGGCGGGAGTGCGGCGCCTCGGGAGGGGGGGGGAGTGCGACACGTTCGTGAGGGGGCGCCGCGGCTTCCGGGTGCGACGCCTCTGGGGAGTGCAATGCCTCGGGGGTAAGTGTGGCGCTAGCGGTGGCGTGCATGGCGTCTCGGGAGGGCAGGTCTAGCGGCTCATGGCAGGGGAGGGGTGATACGCCTCGGGGAGGGTCGGCGGCGCCTCGGTAGGCGAAGCCTCGGCGGCAAGGCGCGACACCTATTTGCAGTGCGAGGCCTCTGGGAGAGTGCGGCGCCTGGAGCAGTGTGCGTGGCGTTTCGCAGAGAGAGTAAGGTCCTTGAGTAAGAAAGGGGTACGGTTCTTCCGAGGAGTGCGATGCATCGGCAGGTTGTGCGGCGCCTCTGAGGAGGGTCGTGACGCCTTGGGAGGGGTGTGCGGCGCCTCGGAAAGGAAGGGCGACACCTCGATGAGAGCGCGCCTCAGGGAGTGCGGCGCTCAGGGATCCCCCTCCGTGAAATCGGAATCCGCTACGGTATTTTGCTATTTTTTGTTAAAGATCACGGATTGCATCATTTTTCCTTTGTTTGCATGCGGTTTCTTATTGTCAGCTACTGTAATTGTCACAAAGATTTCATAATAAACGAAGTAAAGGTTATTGGCTGCACTCCCTACCGAATGGCTTTTCACTAACATGTATGTTGACTACATCAAATAAGCTAGAGATGGTATCCGTGACACCGTCATTCTTAGTAAACAGGGTAGTTACATGGTATTGCAGGGGCGGCAATGTTTAATGTACTCAGTACAGGTGATATCGAACACACTCATGAAATATTGTACAGTAAGGACTAAGCCCTTACCGTCGCTACTGTATAGTCAGAAGCACAGGGGGGTCAAAGAACCCTGCATTAAGCGAGTTTACGTATCTACGTGGGATGTCGTTGTTGGTATAAAATTTATCAGTTTTAGGTCATACAAAATACTTCCGAATCAATTCAAAATAAGCCGAAGCTAAACTGAAATATATACTATCGACACTTTTCATATGAAAAGCGAGGGCTGTAACAAGTATAAAATACACATTATTCTATCCCCGATGAACATGGATAGTATTTGGAATAATATGCTCAGGAGTTTGTTGATATGATTATATATGTGGCTACTAGTGGTGAGAACGGCTGAAATTTTTCGTCCGAACCATGTCCATCAGAATTCGAGGTGGGCCCGCGTGTGTCTGAGCAAGAAAATTACGACCGAGCCCGGCTCAAGACTTTTGTCATCTGGTGTCGGCCCACTTCATACAAAGGACACGGACGATAGAAAGTTACAAAAATATACGTGAAATGAGCAGGACAAGAATTTTTTACAACGATAACTGTATACTAGTCCTTCGATCTTTGGTTAGAGGTAAGAACGGTATTGAAATTTTTCTGCCCGACCTTACTGATTGAAGTTGAATCGGAGTCCGCCCGGCTCGGTCGATTCTGTGAAATTTCGGATTTTAGACTAACTGGCCAAGCCTTAGCCCGAAATTCTCATCTCTAGCGACCACACTGTTTTGTTTTTTCAGGTAGATAACCTGATATTACCTAGCTGGCCTATATCCATAAGATTTATGTGAGAATAGGGTTACAGTAATAATAAAAAACCATACGCTGTGTTAGCACTGCTGCGTCTAAAACATTGCATAACAATTGTCATACGATTGTGATAGTCGTTTTTGTAAAGTGATAACGGGAAGGCCCATAGTTTGTTTAATGCAACTACCGACAAAAACAGTAAAAACTTTTTTCATAATTTTATCCTAGCTATGGCAGCAAAAATCAGTCTGCCACAGGCGATGAAACAAAAATTGCGTTTTATGGTGTATACTGCAGCTAGTTTTGTGATGTAGCTAACCTGTTTTGCAACAAAAAAACCGAACATGTTAATTCTGCAGTAACATGTCCAACAAACATTTTGCTAAACTTCTGTAGTTTGGTAGTCATTATCTGCGCCTGATATCTCACTGTCAATTGTCATTTTCAAAACACGTCTTGCTACCTTACCACGCACACGATAGCTTGGTCCGTAAATTTTCTTAATGATCAAAGTACTATAAAATACAGGTACTCTACGTAAAATCAAACATAGCCATATTTGGTCACTCGCTCCGATTTCGAGAAACTGTTGTTTGTTGCAAGCCCTGGGATTTTATGAACAAAACCGGGCTGGGTTTTCCTTCTATTAACAGCCCGCAGCACAGGGAAAATTCAACCTCGCTCGGGACTCGTTTTTTGCTGAACCCGTTAAAGGCGAAAAGGTGATCAGAATCGTGGGCAAATAAATTATCGAACATCGAAGTATTTGACTTCCCAAAATAGTTGGAACGTCGAACGTGTCAAACTATATATCGAGGCTACTGGGCCCGCGGGTAACATATAGGGACACGGCCAAAACATATTGGTCTAGTATCTGTGGTCTACAGTTATTTCTTAATTAGTCGGCCCGTTATTACGGTGTTTTTGGAGTTTTCCCATCAGGACCCAGGCAGCGATCACCGGAGGTTTTTGTTTAACGGAAGTCAGCGACGAAGCAGGTAACGCTATCATATACATGCTGGGTTGCAGCGCTAGCTTGCTCATATTTTTTGGCGTATGTTTATTGTATTAACTACCTTGATTTTAGTGTATGAGGAGCACCTGACAGCAAGCGGAAGCATTGCCAAATCCACCGATTTTTGTTTGATCAGCCAAGTTGTGTCAACGGTTCCTATATCTTCAAATTCAACAGAAACTACGCTGATTCGAGGTGCATTCAGTTGTTCATAAAGAAATCTAGATATATTTCCCTTAAAAATGAAGATATATAAATTCATTTTTTCCAGATGCAACAAACACTATTATGCTTTATTGAACTGAGTTATCCATCATTTCTACACACTTCACCCGTGATATACAGTAAAATTCGAAGCAAAAATTGTTATATCATTGTAAATTAATATTCTGGGACAATAAAAAGTATTGGCAATTTTGATGCGTTACTTTAAAGTAGCAAAGGTATATTTTCAATCATCAATACACAAGCATTTGGATTTAGCTGATTACTCAATAACGAAAATATCAAGCTTGCCATGTCTGACAAGGATATACAAACCTATAGACATATCGTTCAAATATAAAATAGGACTTTACATTATATAAGTGGATAATGTGTCGCTTTAAATAATGAAAATCACGTTTGCATTATTGACAACGGGAAAGTCTGGCATAAGTAATAGTTGTAACATAGCTTGCCGTGCGTTTAGAGATTTATATGCACAGTTTCGACGAGATCAACCGATTGCGATATCGCAGGTTTGAACGAGTAAACAGTGTAAATTCGTGCATACAATATTTGAATGTACGGCTAGCCGTATTAGTTAATTTCACGGAAGCTGGGATGATTTCCTCCTTTGCGACGCGACTGCTTGTGCGGAGTCAAAATTATTTATCCGGAAAAACCTTTGGAGAAATAATCCTTTGGAGATATATAATGAAGATTTCTGTGTTTCGTTGTATAAATAATCTCACGCTTGCGTATAGTCATAAATACGTTCTTTGCATGAGTAAGGAGCTATTTACAAGAGGCATAAGCACAACACAACAATATTTCATAGTGCAAATAGGTTTTACACGGTATATCCCTAAATGCTTAAACAGCCGTAGTGCCTGGTGCAGATATGATGTTTACAAGACTTTGTTATTACATAGTTTTTCTTGCTTGACAAACTCACGTCTATGGCAAATTTTTGACGGTCATAACGATGTGATATTAGAACATACATGATGTCTGTATATTTAACCGATATATAGTTAAACGACAGTAGCTTTAAGTGGTGTCAGGATAGCGTTTATTGGGTTTCTTGAATGTACTCAATTTTCCTGATTACAGAATTTCTGTGGATTTTGCTGCTTCATTGCCAAGATCATGCTGTTTTTCTCAACCAAGGTGCTGAACCCTGATCATTGCTGTGACAGATTTCCTTTGATGAAAAAGTAACTTAAACGCGCAGTATATGAATTTGTACGGCGTCTTGAGTCGCGGTAGTGAAGTTTTTTTTAACACACTGTGTTGCTTTTTCAGAAAGTGGAAAATCGTTAATACTACAGCAAATAAATTTCTATCTGGATTTTAAATATCTAACAAATTTGACAATTGCATGAACCGTATGATGGATAGGTCTCCAATTACCGGCATTATTGCATTTACAGAAATCAAATATTACAAGAACTGGAAGGAACCGGATGTATTAGCGTAAAAATTGAAGATATGTTTTATGCCAATCAGAAAAGATACTGTTACTAATCAGCATTAGTAACAGTACAGACAGGAGCTTCACTTGTAACGCACTGCTATAAATGCACAACTACTAAAGCCTAAAGGCGTGTTCACACGCTCAAACGTTTTGCTCAAATTTTGATCATAATTTGAGCTCAAACTTTGATCAAATTTTGATCAAAATTTGAAAGCATCTTTTTGCATTTTTGGGTAAGTTTGAATGTCTGAAAACTGTTCAAACTTTTCAAAGATATTCCTGTAGCCAATCACCGTCAAGATTCTTTACTTGAAAAAGTTTGAGCTCAAATTTTGTTCTCAAATTTTGAAATATCGCATTTTTTCGTTAAGATCAAAATTTGAGCAAAAAATTTGATTAATTTTGAGCTCAACTTTTCCAAGATCAAAATTTGAGCAAATAGTTTGAGCGTGCGCAACACGCCTTAGTGACTATTAAACAAATAGTAAACTTAGAGCCGCGTGAACTAAATGATTGTCGAAATTAATTCTGTCGTGCATAAGTGGGAATATAGATTTACTGAAGCATACTTTAAGCTGCAACAAGCAATAACTATTAAAGTGATATAGTTGAGTCACATAAACCGCTGTGCTTAGCCGCAAATTTTGACTTGTTGAATGGGGTATAATAAATATTAAAGAAGCGGCTTTGCAAATTGTGGTCAGAAATCTGGCAAAGATTTCTGATCACAATTTCAAATTCACTGTACAACGGATAATAACTTATCAATTTTTGGTTTAACTAAATTTTAAAATTTCGCAGTTAAATTCACTGCATTATTTGCGAACAATGTAAAGCCTTCTTCCCGCGCGTATAATGTCAAGTTTGAGTAGATATTATAAGACGATTTGAGTCCGTAAGCCTAAGGCTTAAGCCAAAGCCTAAGCTTACGTTTAGTTTAGGCTTACAATTAAATTTCCTACACTATCGTCCTTATATTTATGTTAAAGTGTGCTCGCTTTTACGGAGGAGGGCAGAAAACTTGACATGATTCTTATTTGCTTACATAAGCATTATTCGGACTGGCGCTCTCGAGATAATCAACAATTGTCGACACAAATTGATCAGTTGTTACAGAGGAATAGCTGTATTTTTTAAGGTAATACGCCAGTGCATCGAGTAAAGGTCGTGGTCGCACAACCGATTCAAGCCAATGTAGAAGTCCGGAAGATTTGTAGTATATGATCGATGTAAACGCCTTTTCTGATCAATAATCTTTGTGCTATTGATATTCTAGAATATCTAGAAAATATTTATAAACGCAAAGCTTATTCAAATAGCTCTTTTTCTAGGAATTGTAGTTTTTCATTTTTTATTACAGACACAAGAGATATTCAAGTATCTGACTAAAAATAAGGAATTTACATATGTGTGCATAATTTGTCTTGTTAATGCATCTGAGCCAAATTTTGAGCTTTCAAAAAGCTAGTGCCAAATTCTGTCAATATGATAAAGTATTTCGATTTTTATATCCGCGGAAAAAGCCGCAGTTGGCTAGAGCCTGGAAAATAACACTTGAAAATATGGAAGATCCTTTGATTGGCTGTCACGTCATGTATTTACGTGGTCGTTCCTCGCATCTGATTTACGACAAATTGAAAAACAAAAACCGCAAAGCTGGCAAGTTATAACTGCTAAAATTGAACCTCAAATAAAATATCCACAAAATAGTGTACCCA
The DNA here is from genome assembly GCA_030248225.1 of Trileptium ribeirensis. Taxonomy (NCBI): domain Eukaryota; kingdom Metazoa; phylum Nematoda; class Enoplea; order Enoplida; family Thoracostomopsidae; genus Trileptium; species Trileptium ribeirensis. Next base: position 32,124 of record JASANE010019527.1, read on the forward strand.
AACGGGGTATGTCACTAATTATACACTTTGTTGTAGTTTGATATCGATTCTTGATTGACGTACTATATCACTTGCGATATAGATAATATATATTTTATATATAATATATTAATATTAATACAATATATAATATATAAGATATATATTATAATATATATATTATAAGTAATATATATTATATATAAAATTCATATATAATATATTATATAAATATTATATAAACACATATTATAATAGATATACATTATATATTTAATATGTTATATTATATTATGCTATTATTATTAATAATATAATATAATATATTAATATTTATAATATAATATAAGAATAATATTATAATATAACATATTAAATATATAATATATACTATAATATGTGTTATATTATTATTAATCTAATATAATATATTAATATTAATAATATAACATAACAATAATATATTATATATAATACAGCATATATAATAATATAATATAGAACATATATTAAAGAGCAGCTTAAGGCACGCCATAAGCTGCTCAAAAACAGGTGTGTCAGGAGCTTCCGATGCCCAAATGTTTCTTGCCTTCTTGTGGCATATACTGGCCAGAAATTGCTCGTTTTCGTTATTCTGCCCAGCAATCTCTTTGCAGCACTCTCGAGACTAAAATCGACTGTAATGCTGATGGCATCTGGAATAAAACTCGAGCTTTCCTGCTTGTGGAAACTCAAAGCGTCGTTAAGGTCCCTTTAAAGAAAAAGGTTGCCTGCTTGTCGAACGCCGCTTTAAAAAGCTGGCCCAACAAGCTAAAGCACCCAACTTCGACAAACTGCGACGGATTCTAAGGAGACGTACTGATAACAACATTAAAATGATTCTGATGCCTACTGCTCGCGTGTCGCTGACGAACTTAATCGCCCCAACCATGTGAATGACCACAAAAAGTAGTTCAGGAAGATCAGAGAAATCTCCAGGCTACCTGGCGCAATCAATGAAACCGACTCCAATGGCAACATTATCCACGATCAAATGAATCGATTCAAGCCAGGGAAAGAACATTTCGAACGACTCTTGAATGCAATGCCACCAGTAAAGACTATAAAACTCGACGGTTTACAATGCCAGGGTTAATATAATATCACTAGTCCTGAAACACTGCCTTTGTCTTCCAAAAACCAACGCTATTAAAGCGCTCAAATCGGGTAAGGAACCAGGCGTTAACGGAGTCCCACCAGAGACCTTCAGTGCTGCGCTGGAGATATTGTCTTCCGCGCTAGGGAAACTATTCCATGTAATATGACATCAAGAGTACACACTTGCAGAATGGAAGTCAGCGGTGCCCTTGCCCTTCTTTGAAAAGGTGATTTTACGCAATAAAAAGCTATCCAGGCATCTCACTTCTTCCGATTACCCTGAAGATTCTGGAAATCCTAGTTCTGAATATATTACGCACCTGTTGCGAGAAGTTTAAACAAGAGCATCAAGCAGGCTTTCGCCCTAGCCGCAGATTTTCAGACCAAATCTTTGCCATTCCGTAGCTACTATGCACACACACCATAAATTCCGTCGAAGTACTTTGGTTGCATTTGCCGACTTCCGAGCCTCCGTCGACTCAGATGACCGCTAATTACTGTTTGCCATCGTGGAGGCAGAATTCGTTCCCGATAAGTCGGTTCAGATGATTAGAACGGTCTATTACAACACTGAAGCTGCCATACGCAGCTACAACACCACCTCGGCGGGGTTTTCTATAAAGACCGGTGTAACGCAAGGCTGTATATTGTCTCCCATGCTCTTCAGCTACGCCGGTGATTCGGCAGTCAGAAATAGCCTTGGAAAGCCGTAGGATGGAAATGTTTTTATTTAAGGCCTCAATGCCAGCGACTTGGATTACGCCAACGGCCTGGCATTGCTAGACAACTCCGCCACTAGGCTGCAGTCAATGCTGCTGAGGCTTAGAGCTTCTGCTAAACGATTTGCCCTGAATAAAAACTGCCAAAAGACCAAGGTAATTCACTTCTACTGCAGCAAGCCGGTTTTACAGGTAGACGGTGATCAGCTTCAATTAGTGGATGAGCTCTCATAATTGGGTTCAATTATCAACGGTACAGGTAAGACATCCTCGGAGATCGTCAATCAAGTTGGTAAAATGCATCTTACGCATTCGCCTGCCTTAATAAACGCCTGTGGTCGCGCAGAGATATTACACCGTAAACTAAGCTAAATGTCTTCCGAGAAGCCATCAAGACATGCCTCCAGTATGCAGCTAAACATAAGTGGTTCGAGAAGCCGACTAAACTCCTTCGAGATGATGTGCTACAGCCGTATCCCTAGGGTGTTTCTCCTCGAAATCACATTTAAAACGCGGATATTCGACGGTGGTGCCAGGCAGTGTACACACTTGGCGATACAGTAAAGTGGCGCCATCTCAGCTGGCTTTATCATGTGCAGCGCATGAAGCCTAGCCGGTTCGCTGAGAGGGCACTTCTTTTTCGCCACCTGTCGGTTGAGACACCACTGGGTAGAGCATCCATCTCGTGGGAGCGAGTTGTCAAGAGCCAGAATGTACACCACTTTCAGTGACATTTCATGGCATAGATGGCCACGCGGAGCGTTCCCAGTGATGATGACTGTGGCAACTGATGGTGACGAATGGACGAGTAGACTATAAAGCGTGATGGCACCCGGCATCCGCGGGTCCCAGTAACATACCTGTAAGATATATATAAATATATTATATATAATATATATTTTATGTATAACATATAAAATAGGTATAAATATATATTAACATATATGTCGCGTTGCTTATATTCGTATCTATATACATAATTAACAACCTGCCACAGCTCAAAACGGTTCATTTTCATTGCTTTTCATTTTCGACACAAGATTGCGTGGTCATATCAAACCGGATTCATCAAATGAAAAGATCCACGAATTTACGATGGACCTACGGGAACCCGGAACGAGACATCTAGCTTACACGTTTACAAAGCTTTACTAGAAGCACAAATCGAGAACTAATGTTGATTTTCCAGATTTGGTGTACCGGGCATACGCTGAAAATAACTGTAAAAACCTTTAGGGTGTCAACTTTTAATTGAGGTCCTAGTTATTCTTCTAGCAATACGTAACTGAACGAAGTAATACCACA